>JAREIK010002301.1:233043-288948 GCA_029783825.1 Sapria himalayana | reverse complement strand
CATATTTCTTTAAAAATAAACAGATAAATAATAAAAATAAAAATAAAATTATATGGAATAATTACTTTAAGTTATGTTTGCTCCTCTCTCTCAACTCTAGAATGATGCTAAAGCGCTAACCAAAATAATAGGGGGCTTTACTTGATCTCTATTATAGTCACTCATATGTTGATATAGAATCACTGGGCTATCAATGGTAATTTGACTCATGTACGCTAACAGGCTAAACCAAAGTTGTACCCTAGGTGTTGATATAGCTAGATGTTGATGGGATGCTATTTATATTGATTATTGTAATTTCTTCTAAAATGATCTCATCATGCACACACATCAAAACAATTTTTTTAAAACATAGTTCACCTCTAAAACAAATAACCACCTTCTAGTCTATTAGACAAAATAGCCCTATGGTGTGGTTCTTGAGCAGGGCAAGAAGTATGGGCTCTCTTTAATCAAGAAATCAAAAAAGTTATTTTATTGGCATGCTCTATAAGCCTTTTTTTATATCCTCATGGATATGAAAAGTATAATTTGTTTCTTTTTATATTAAATGAGTTATGTATACAAGCTAACAATACATAAAAATGTCTAAATGAATCATATTCAAATGTTTAAAAGGTTTTAATAATTGCTCAAAATATTAGTCTTGCATATTGACACTTGATGTCACAAATCAAAGGAAAAAGCCATAGTGATATTTCCAATCCCAAGAATTTTAGCTATAGAAAGTTATAAAGAGTAGTACTCGAGCTTTAACTATTTCTAGGGTCATGACTTTTGCTCTTGAGGAATGTCCAAAGTTACAATCATTCCTAGTGCAATGACTTTGCAATATAAAGATAAAATGCACTAGCGAAGGTCATATCCAATACTATGACCCACTATTATAGTGATTAAATATGTATTCATGATCATTCTTAGTGCCATAACAATATGTTCAAAAGAGAGACACAAGTTATGGTATATTCACATCGATATGATTTTTTGGTCTAGATACAAAATATACAATCATGACCATTGCTAATGCTACAATATTCTAAAGCAAGGAAAAGACTGAATCCAAAACTAACCCCCTTGAGTCATGACTTTGTGTTACATATACAAAAAGATAAATCTGTGACATTCCTAAAAGTTGTGAATTTCAATTTAAATTTAACACTTAGTCATTTAATTATAAAAGTGCAAAACATGAGATTTAGGATTTAGAATTTATGGATTAGGGTTATAGTTTATCATTTAAAGTTTAAGATTTAAAGTTTTGGGTTTATGGTTTTTTTTTTGTTTTTTTTTGGAAAATACACACTTTATTTATCATTTAGGCACACAACTTACAAGAGACTAAAAAGCTGGCTAATTTAGGACAACCCACCAAATCCTATGCACCTTAATGATTCTATGCATAACATACATAAAAAAAACATAATGCTTAATAATTCCAAACGTACGAATATGTGTACGTGTGTATTATGGTCCGTCGCTATGTGTGTGTGGTACAGTAGTATCAGGGTTTAGGAGTTTAGTAATTTAAGTATTTAGGTATTTTGTGGTTTATAGGTTTTATTTAAATAATTAAATAACAAAAAAATTATTTTTATGATTTTTTCTCATTTTCAAGGTTATAACCATTGAAAATATTAAAATTTTTAATTTTTTTTTCAAATGTTAATACAATATTTAATTATAATAATCATAAAAATTAAAAATCATGTAAATTCAATATAAATAATTTTATTGATCGATATTATAATACTGATCATAAAATAGATTAATAAACTATTATTAATAAGATAGATATTAATTAAAATATATTTGCAAAACCTAAAATGATTAAAAATCAAAGTAAAATATATTACTAAATAATAATTTTTTATTTTTAAATTTTTGATTCTTTTTATAAGCTTATAAATTATTTTTATGAAGATAAATTATTTAAATTATATTAGTCTCATTCATAATTTTATTTTGCACTTAATATTTCTATAAAAATAAACTAATAAATAATTAAAATGAATATTAAAATTATAATGAATTCAAATAAAAATGAGATTTATGATTAATTATTTAGGGTATATCGGTTTAATGGTTTACGTATTTAGGAGTTTAGGAGTTTAGTGATTTAAGTGTTTAGGCATTTAGTAGTTTATATGTTTTATTTAAATAATGAAATAACAAAAAAAATTATTTTTCAAATTTTTTATCAATTTTGAAGGTTATAACCTTTATAAATATAATAATTTTTAAATTTTTTTCAAAAGTGAATACAATATTAAGTTATAATAAACTTAATAATTATATATCATGTAATTTAAAAATGAACAATTTTCTTGATAGATATTAATAAACTAAATATAATATAAATATAATAATGATCAAAAAATAAATTAATAAACTATTATTTATTGATAGATAATTATATATTATTTATAAATACTTAAACCTTTAAAGATGGTTTAAATATTTAAGTATTTAAGGGTTTTGTGGTTTAGGAGTTTAATGATTTAAGCATTTAGGCATTTAGTAGTTTATAGGTTTTATATAAACAATAAAATAACAAAAAAATTATTTTTGTGATTTTATCTCATTTTCAAAGATGATAACCTTTAAAAATATAATAATTTTTAAATTATTTTCAAATGTAAATATAATATTTAGTTATAATAAACTTTTTTATTATATAACATGTAAATTCAATATAATCAATTTTATTGATAAATATTCTAATAATGATCAAAAAATAAATTAATAATCTATTATTAAAATGATAGATGTCAATTAAAATACAAATACAAAACCTAAATTGATTAAGAAGCAAAGCAAAATATATTACTATATAATAATTTTTTGTTTCGAAATTTTTTTTTCTTTTAAAAAGTTATATATAATTTTTTGATGAAAAATAATTTATATAAATTGTTTTTGTCTAGCTCAAATTATTTTGTAAATAATATTTATATATAAATAAACAAATAAATAATTAAAATTAATATTTAAAATTATAATGAAAAAAATGAGATTTATTATTTATTATTTAGGGATAGTGTTTTAATTTAAATTAGATATGTCTCACTAATAATTTATTTTGTAATTAATATTTCTATAAAAATAAACTGATAAATAATTTAAATAAAAATTTAAAATTATACTGAATAAAAATTAAAATGAGATCTATGAATTATTATTAATGTTTACTAGTTTAATGGTTTAAGTATTTAAAGGTTTTATCATTTAGGAGATTAGGGATTTATGTTTTTAGGTATTTAGTGGTTTATAGGTTTTATTTAAACAAGGAAATAACAAAAAAAAATATTTTTGATATTTTTTCACATTTTCAATGGTTATAACCTTTGAAAATATAATAATTTTAAATTTTTTTAAAAATGTGAATACAATATTTAGTAATAATAATCATTATAATTATATATAATATAAACTAAATATAAATAATTTTATTGATTGATATGATATCAATTATCAAAAAATAAATTAATATGCTATTATTAATATGATAGATATAAATTAAAATATAATTAAAAAACCTAAAATGATTCAAAAACAATGTAAAATTTATTACTAAATAATAATTTTTGTTTTTAGTTTTTGCTTCTTTTTATAATCTTATATATTTTTTTGATGAAAAATAAATAATTTAAATTATATTTGTATCACTCATAATTTAATTTGTAATTAATATTTCAATATATTATTTAAATTATATTTAAGGTTTACGAGTTTAAAGGTTTAAGTATTTAGGGGCTTCGGGGTTTAGGAGTTTAGAGATTTATGTGTTTAGGCATTTAATGGTTTATAAGTTTTATTTAAACAATGATATAACAAAAAAATTATTTTTGTTATTTTTTATCATTTTTGAAGGTTATAACATTTGAAAAAATAACAATTTTTAAATTTTTTTTATATGTGAATACTATATTTAGTTCTGATAATCTTAATAATTATATATCATGTAAATTCAATATAACCAATTATATTGATAGATATTATATTAATGATCAAAAAATAAATTAATAAACTATTATTAATAAGAAAGATTTTATTTAAAATATATTTGCAAAACGTAAATTTATTCAAAATCAAAATAAAATATATTACTAAATAATAATTTTTTTGAAGTTTTGCTTCTTTTTATAAGTTTATATTCTTTTTTATTAAAAGTAAATTATTTAAATTATATTTGTCTTCCTCATAATTTATTTTTAATTTATAATTCTATAAAAATAAATTAATATATAATTAAAATAAAAATTTTAAAACTATAATGAATACAAATAAAATAGAGATTTATTATTTATTATTTAGGATATATTAGTTTAATGGTTTAAGTATTTGGTTGTTTTGGGGTTTAGTGATTTAAGTGTTTAGGCCTTTAGTGATTTATAATTTTTATTTAAAGAATGAAAAAATAAAAAATTTAATTTTTTGATTTTTTTAAATTTTTGAAGGTTATAACCTTTGAAAATATAATAATTTTTAATTTTTTTTAAATGTGAATATAATATTTAGTTATAATAATCTTAATAATTATATATAATGTAAACTCAATATAAATAATTTTTTAATACATATTATAATAATTATCAATAAAAAATTAATAAACTATTATTAATAAGATTGATATAAATTAAAATATAATTACAAAATCTAAAATGATTCAAAATCAAAATAAAATATATTAGTAAATAATAAATTTTTGTTTTTAAAATGTTGCCTATTTTTATCAGGATATATATATTTTTTGATGAAAAATAAATTATATATATTAGATCGGTCTCACTAATAATTTATTTCGTAATTAATATTTCTATAAAAATAAACTGATAAATAATTAAAATAAAAATTTAATATTATACTTAATAAAAATTAAATTGAGATTTATGATTTTTTTTATTAATGTACACCTGTTTAATGGTTTAAGTATTTAGAGGTTTTGTCGTTTAGGAGTATAGCAATTTAATGGGTTATTTATTTAGGAGGTTACTGATTTACCTATATATGCATTTATGGTTTATATGTTTTATTTAAAAAATAAAATAAAAAAAAATTATTTTTGTTATTTTTTGATATTTTCAAAGGTTATAACCTATGAAAATACAATAAATTATAATTTTTTTTCTAAAGTGAATACAATCTTTAGTTATAATAATCATTATATTTATATATCATATAAATTAAATATTAAAAATTGTATTGATAAATATTATAATAACGATCAAAAAATAACTTAATAATCTATTATTAATGAGATAGATATGAATTAAAATATAATTACAAAACCTAAAATGATTCAAAAGCAAAGCAAAATATATTACTATATAATAATTTTTTGTTTTGAATTTTTTTTTCTTTTAAAACGTTTATGTCTATTTTTTTCATGAAAAATAATTTATATAATTTATATTTGTCTAACTCATAATTATTTCTGTAATTAATATATTTATAAAAATAAATAAAAAAATAATTAAAATGAATATTTAAAATTATAAAAAAAATGAGATTTATTATTTATTATTTAGGGATCCTGGTTTAATTTAAATTAGATATTTCTCACTAATAATTTATTTTGTAATTAATATTTCTATAAAAATAAACTTATAAATAATTAAAATAAAATTTTAAAATTATACTGAATAAAATTAAAAATGAGATTTATGATTTATTATTACTGTATACAAGTTTAATGGATTAAGTATTTAGAGGTTTTTTAATTTAGGAATTTAGGGAATTATGTATTTTGGCATTATGGGGTTCAAGAGTTTACTGATTTAACTGTGCATGCATTTAGAGGTTTATAGGTGTAATTTAAAAAAAATATCAAAAAATTTATTTTTTTATTTTTTGATATTTTCAAAGGTTATAACCTTTGAAATATAATAATTTTTAAATTTTTATCAAAAGTGAATACAATATTTAGTTATAATAATCATTAAATTTATATATCATATAAATTCAATATAAATATTTTTATTGATAAATAATCAATAATGATCAAAGAATAAATTAATAATATATTATTAATAAGATAGATATCAATTTAAATATAATTTCAAAACCTAAAATGATTCAAAAACAAAGCATAATATATTACTATATAATAATTTTTTATTTTGAAATTTTTTTCTTTTAAAAAGTTTACCTATATTTTTTTGATGAAAAATAATTATATAAATTATATTTGTCTAACTCAATTTATTCTGTAATTAATAATTATTTAAAAATAAATGAATAAATAATTAAAATGAATATTTTAAATTATAATGAAAAAAGTAATATTGAGATTTATTATTTATTATTTAGGGTATATAGGTTTAAAATGATTATCTATTTAAGGTTTTTGAGATTTACGAGTTATTGATTTAAGTATTTAGGCATTTAGTGGTTTATAGGATTCATTTAAACAATGAAATAACAAAAAAATTATTTTTGTTATTGTTTCACATTTTCAAAAGTTATAACATTTGAAAATATACAATTTTAAAATTTTTTTAAAATATGAATAAAATATTTAGTAATAATAATCATTATAATTATATATAATATAAATTAATTATAAATAATTTTATTGGTAGATATGATATCAATTATCAAAAAATAAATTAATAAACTATTATTAATATGATAGATATAAATTAAAATATAATTACAAAACCTAAAATGATTCAAAATTAATGTAAAATTTATTACTAAATAATAATTTTTGTTTTTACATTTTTACTTCTTTTTATAAGATTATATTTTTTTTTATTAAAAGTAAATTATTAATATTATATTTTTCTGACTAATTATTTATTTTGTAATTAATATTTATATAAACAATATACTAATATATATTTAAAATGAATATTTAAAATTATAATGAATAAAAATTAAAATGAGATTTAAGATTTATTATTGATATATATGTAATTTATTTTTTGATAATCTGTTTGTATAACCAAATATTTTTTCTTTTTTAATATTTTCATGTAAGTGCAGGAAAGGAAATATTAAGAGGCCGGGGATTAAGCAGTAGCACAATAACGAAGGTCACGCTGATTAGATAGCGGGCCAAAATTGGAGCAGAGTCTGACCCGTCTCATGATCCGACCCGGTCCGGTTAAATGAACCGAGAGAAATTTTAATATAAAATGTTTTGTAATTTTATTTTAGGGTGGCTATTTTTGGACTCATGGAAATGTTCATCATTTCTCTCTCTTCTCTCTGTCTGATTTATCACGACTTTGCTGTGTGCTGCATACTGTAAGATAGTTCTGTTGCTTTAATCTGTAATGCAAAAGCATTTTCTTGTTGATTTAGATAGTAGTACTAGAGCGACTAGCGAACCACGTTATTTTCGCTGTTTATTTCTCGTTTTTAAATTCTATCATGGATGGTTGCTGAATTGGGATATATATATTGCTTGTTTTCTGTTGTTTCTGTGTTTCTGTATCTCAATCTCACTACCGTGGAAGCACAATTGCTCAATAATTATATATCATATACCGGTTTAATAGATTGATTATTTAGGGGTTTTGTTGTTTAGAAGTTTAGCAATTTATGTTTTTAGTCATTTAGTGATACATAGGTTTTATTTATATAATAAAAATAAATAATTTTTTTTGATTTTTTTTTGATTTTCAAATCTTATAACCTTTAAAAATAAAATAATTTTTAAAATCTTTTAAAATGTTAATACCATGTATAATTATATTAATCTTATTAATTAAATATCATATAAATTCAATATAAATAATTTTAATGATAGATATTATAATAATGATAAAAATTAAATTAATAAACTATTATTAATAATATAAATATTAATTAAAATATATTTACATAACACAAAATGATTCAAAATCAAATCAAAATATATTACTAAATAATAATATTAAATTTTTAATTTTTTCCATCTTTTTATAAGCTTATATTTTTTTATTATTAAAAATAAATTATATAAATAATATCTGTCTCACTCGAAATTTATTTTGTAATTAATTATTATAAAAAATTACAATATAAATAATTAAAATGAATATTTAAAATTATAATAAATATAAATAAAAATGAGATTTATTATTTATTAAGTAGTATACAATTGTTATAAGGTTTATGTATTTAGGGGTTTCGGGTTTTATGAGCTACTGATTTTAGTAAGTAAACATTTAGTGGTCTATAGGTTTTAATTAAAAAAAGAAAAAACAAAAAATTTATTATTTGTATTCTTTCTCATTTTTCAAGATTATAACCTTTGAAAATATAATAATTTTTAAATTATTTTCAAATGTGAATACAATAAATATTTATAATAATAATAATCATTATATATCATATAAATTTAATATAAACAATTTTATTGATAGATATTCTAATAATTATCAAAAAATAAATTAAAAATCTATTATGAATAAGATTGATATTACTTAAAATATAATATCAAAACCTAATATTCAAAAGCAAAGCAAAATATATTACTTAATAATAATTATTTATTTTTAAATTTTTATTCTTTTTATAAGCCTATCTATTTTTTGATGAAAAATTATTTTTATTATTTAGGGTATCAAAATGAATTTTAACAAATAAATAATGAAAACTTAACTTATAATTATTCAAAAATTATTTTTATTATTTTTATTTTTGATGAAAAATTATTTTAACTTATAATTTATTTTATAATTACTATATATATATAAATAAAAAACTTAACAATCAAAATGAATTTTTTAAATTATAATGAAAACAAATAAAAATGAGATTTATTAATTATTATTTAGGGTATATCGGTTTAAAGCATTATATATATAGGGGTATCAGGATTTTGTAGTTTAGTGATTTAAGTGTTTAGGCATTTAGTGATTTATAGGTTTTATTTAAACAATAAAATAACAAAAAAAATATTTTTTTTATTTTTTCACATGTTCAAAGGTTATAATCTTTGAAAATATAAAAATTTTAAAACTTTTTTCAAAAGTGAATACAATATTTAGTTATAATAATTATTAAATTTATATATCATATAAATTCAATATAAACATTTTTATTGATAAATATTCTAATAATGATCAAAAACTAAATTAATAATTTATTATTAATAAGTTAGATATCAATTAAAATGTAATTATAAAACCTAAAATGATTCAGAAACAAAGCAAAATATATTACTATATAATATTTTTTTGTTTTTAATTTTTTTCTTCTTTTATTAAGTTTATCTATATTTTTTGTTGAAAAATAATTTATATAAATTATATTTGTCTAACTTATAATTTATTTTGTAATTAATATTTATATAAAAATATACAAATAAATAATTAAAATGAATATTTAAAATTATAATGTAAAAAATAAAAATGAGATTTATTATTTATTATTTATTATTTAGGATATATATGTTTAAAAAATTTATCTATTTAGGGTTTTCGAGATTTAGAAGTTATTGTTAAAAGTATTTAGTCATTTAATGGTTTATAGTTTTTATTCAAACAATAAAATAACAAATAATTTATTTTTGATATTTTTTCAAATTTTTAAAGGTTATAACATTTGAAAATATAATAATTTTAAAATTTTTTAAAAATGAGAATACAATATTTAGTAATAATAAATATTATAACTATATATGATATAAACTAAATATAAACAATTTTATTGATAGATATTATATCAATTATCAAAAAATAAATTAATAAACTATTATTAATATGATAGATATAAATTAAAATATAGTTAAAAAAACATAAAATGATTCAAAATCAAAGTAAAATTTATTACTAAATAGTAATTTTTTTTTAGTTTTTGCATCATTTTATAAGCTTATATGTTTTTTTTGATGAAAAATATATTATTTAAATTATATTTGTATCACTCATAATTTATTTTGTAATTAATATTATTATAAATTATTTAAATTATATTTAAGGTCTACGAGTTTAAAGGTTTTAGTATTTAAGGGTTTCAGGGTTTAGGAGTTTAGATATTTATGTGTTTAGGCATTTAATGGTTTATAAGTTTTATTTAAACAATGATATAACAAAAAATTTATTTTTGTAATTTTTTCTCATTTTTGAAGGTTATAAACTTTGAAAATATAATAATTTTTAAATTTTTTTATATGTGAATACTATATTTAGTTATGATAATGTTAATAATTATATATCATGTAAATTCAATATAAACTATTATATTTAAATATATTATATTAATGATCAAAAAATAAATTAATAAATTATTATTAATAAGATAGATATTTTTTTGAATATATCTGCAAAACATAAATATATTCAAAATTAAAGTAAAATATATTACAAAATATTACTGTCTTTGATGTTTTGCTTATTTTATAAGTTTATATTTTTTGTAATTAAAAGCAAATTATTTAAATTATATTTGTCTTCTTCATAATTTATTTTTAATTTATAATTCTATAAAAATAAACAAATAAATAATTAAAATGAATATTTAAAATTATAATGAATACAAATAAAATAGAGATTTATTATTTATTATTCAGGATATACTAGTTTAATGGTTTAAGTATTTAGGTGTTTTGGGGTTTAGTGATTTAAGTGTTTAGGCCTTTAGTGATTTATAGTTTTTATTTAAAGAAAGAAAAAATAAAAAATTTAATTTTTTGATTTTTTTTAATTTTTGAAGGTTATAACTTTTGAAATTATATATAATGTAAACTCAATATAAATAATTTTATTAATACATATTATAATAATGATCAATAAAAAATTAATAAACTATTATTAATAAGAATGATACAAATTAAAATATAATTGCAAAATCTAAAATGATTCAAAATAAAAAAAAATAAATTACTAAATAATAAATTTTTGTTTTTAAAATTTTGCCTCTTTTTATAAGGATATATATTTTTTTTGATGAAAAATAAATTATTTAAATTAGATCTATCTCACTAATAATTTATTTTGTAATTAATATTTCTATAAAAATAAACTGATAAATAATTAAAATAAAAATTTAAAATTATACTTAATAAAAATTAATTTGAGATTTATGATTTTTTATTAATGTACACGTGTTTAATAGTTTAAGCATTTAAAGATTTTGTCGTTTAGGAGTTTAGAAATTCATGTTTTTAGGCATTTAGTGGTTTATAGGTTTTATTTAAACAATAAAAATAACAAAAAAAATTTGAAATTTTTTCACATTTTCATAAGTTATAACCTTTGAAAATATAATAATATTTAAAATTTTTTGAAATGTGAATACAATATATAGTTATAATAATATTAATAATTATATATCATATAAATTCAATATAAACAACTTGATTGATAGATATTATAATAATGATCAAAAATTAAATTAATAAACTATTAATAATAAGTTAGATATTGATTAAAAAATATTTACAAAACCCAAATTGATTCAAAATTTAAGTAAAAAATATTACTGGATAATAATTTTTAATTTTTAAATTTTTACGTCTTTTATAAGCGTATATATTTTTTATGATTAAAAATAAATTATTTAAATTATATTTGTCACACTCATAATTTATTTGGTAATAAATATTTCTATAAAAATAAACATATAAATAATTAAAATGATTATTTAAAATAATAATAAATTGAAATAAAAATTAGATTTCTTAATTATTAAGTAGCATATAGCGGTTTAATGGTTTATGTATTTTGGCATTACGGGCCTTAGAAGTTTACTGATTTAACTGTGTATGCATTTAGTGGTTTATAGGTTTTATTTAAAAATTAAAATAACAAAATATTTATTTTTAATATTTTTTGGATATTTTCAAAGGTTATAACCTTTGAAATTATAATAATTTTAAAATTTTTTTTAAAAGTGAATTCAATATTTAGTTATAATAATTATTATATTTATATATCATATAAATTCAATATAAATAATTTTATTGATAAATATTCAAATAGTGATTAAAAAATAAATTAATAATCTATTATAAATAAGATAGATATCAATTAAAATATAATAAAAAATCCTAAAATGATTCAGAAGTAATCAAGATATATTACTATATAATAATTTATATATTTTTGAATTTTTTTTATTTTTAAAAGTTTTTCCATAATTTTTTGATAAAAATTAATTTATATAAATTATATTTGTGTAACTCATAATTTATTTTTTAATTAATATTTATATAAAAATAAACAAATAAATAATTAAAATGAATATTTACAATTATAATGAAAAAAATAATATTGATATTTAATCTTTATTATTTCGGTAAACTAGTCTAATTTAAATTAGATATGTCTCACTAATAATTTATTTTGTAATTGATATTTCTATAAAAATAAACTAATAAATAATTAAAATAAAAATTTAAAATTATATTGAATACAAATTAAAATGATATTTATGAATTATTATTAATGTATACCAGTTTAATATTTAAGTATTTAGAGTTTTGTCGTTTATGACTTTAGCGATTTATGATTTTAGGCATTTAGGGGTTTGTAGGTTTTATTAAAACAATAAAATAACAAAAAAAAATTTGTCATTTTTTATCATTTTCATAGGTTAAAACCTTTGAAAATAAAATAATATTTAAAATTTTTTGAAATGTGAAAACTATATATAATTATATTAATCTTACTAATTATATATCATATAAATTAAATATAAACAATTTTATTGATAGATATTACAATAATGATAAAAAATTAAATTATTAAACTATTAATAATAAGATATATATTAATTAAAAAATATTTACAAAACCCAAATTGATTCAAAATTAAAGTAAAAAATATTACTGGATAATAATATTTAATTTTTAAAATTTTACTTCTTTTATAAGCGTATATTTTTTTTTATTAAAATGAAATTATTTAAATTATATTTGTCGCACTCATAATTTATTTTGTAAAATATATTTCTATAAAACAAACTTATAAATAATTAAAATGAATATATAAAATTATAATAAATTGAAATAAAAATTAGATTTCTTAATTATTAAGTAGTATATAGCAGATTGATGGTATATGTATTTAGGTATTACGGCCCTTAAGAGTTTAGTGATTTAACTATGTATGCATTTAGTGGTTTATAGGTTTTATTTAAAAATTAAAATAACAAAATATTTATTTTTATTATTTTTTGATATTTTCAAAGGTTATAACATTTCAAAATATAATAATTTTATAATTTTTTTCAAATGTGAATTCAATATTTAGTTATAATAATCACTATATTTATATATCATATAAATTCAATATAAACAATATTATTGATAAATATTCTAAAAATGATCAAAAAATAAATTAATAATCTATTATTAATAAGATAGATATCAATTAAAATATAATAAAAAACCTAAAATGATTTAGAAGAAATCAAAGAATATAACTATATAATAATATGTTATTTTGAATTTTTTTTTAAAAAAAGTTTTTTCATATTTTTTTGATGAAAATTAATTTATATAAATTATATTTGTCTAACTCATACTTTATTTTTTAATTAATATTTATATAAAAATAAACAAATAAATAATTAAAATGAATATTAAAATTTTAATGAAAAATATAATATTGATATTTATTCATTATTATTTTGGGTATACTAGTCTAATTTAAATTAGATCTGTCTTACTAATAATTTATTCTGTAATTAATATTTCTATAAAAATAAAATGATAACTAATTAAAATAAAAATTTAAAATTATACTGAATAAAAATTAAAATGAGATTTATGAATTATTATTAATGTATACCAGTTTAATATTTTAAGTATTTAAAGGTTTTTTTGTTTATGACTTTAGCTATTTATGTTTTTAGGCATTTAGTGGTTTATAGGTTTTATTTAAACAATGAAAAAATAAAAAAATTATTTTTGATATTTTCTCACATTTTCAAAGGTTATAAACTTTGAAAATATAATAATTTTAATATTTTTAAAAAATGTGAATAAATATTTAGTAATAATAATCATAATAATTATATATAATATAAACTAAATATAAACAATTTTTTGATAGATATGATATCAATTATCAAAAAATAAATTAATATGCTTTTATTAATATGATAGATATGAATTAAAATATAATTGTAAAACTAAAAATATTCAAAATCCAAGTAAAATTTATTACTAAATAATAATTTTTTTTAGTTTTTGCTTCTTTTTATAAGCTTATATTTTTTTTTGAAAAATAAATTATTTAAATTATATTTGTATCACTCAATTTATTTTGTAATTAATATTTTAATAAATTATTTATAATATATTTAAGGTTTACGCGTTTATAGGTTTAAGTATTTAGGGGATTTTGTGTTTAGGAGTTTAGAGTTTTAAGTATTTAGGCATTTATTGGTTTATAAGTTTTATTTAAACAATGATATAATAACAAATTTATTTTTATTATTTTTTTAATTTTTGAAGGTTATAACCTTTGAAAATAAAATAATTTTTAAAATTTTTTCAAAAGTAAATATAATAATTATTTATAATAATCTTAATAATAATAAGTCATTTAAATTCAATATAAATAATTACATTTCTAGATATTATAATAATGATAAAAAAATGTAATAAACTATTATTAATGAGATAGATATTGTTTAGAATATATTTACAAAATGTAAATTTATTCAAAATCAATGTAAAATATATTACTTAATAATAATTTTTTTAATGTTTTGCTTTTTTTATAATTTATATTTTTGTTATTATAAGTAAATTATTTAAATTAATTCATCTTACTCATAATTTATTTTGTAATTTATAGTTCTATAATAATAAACTTATAAATAATTAAAATAATAATTTAAAATTATAATGAATACAAATAAAATTGAGATTTATTATTTATTATTCAGGATATACCGGTTTAATGGTTTAAGTATTTAGGTGTTTTTGGGTTTAGGAGTTTAGTGATTTAAGTGTTTAGATCTTTAGTGATTTATAGTTTTTATCTAAAGAATTAAAAAACAAAAAATTAAATTTTTTGAATTTTTTTAAATTTTGAATGTTGTAACCTTTGAAAATATAATAATTTTAAATTTTTTTATATGTGAATATAATATTTAGTTATAATAATCTTAATTATTATATATAATTTAAACTAAATATAAATAATTTTATTAATAGATATTATAATATTGACAAATAAATAAATTAATAAACTAGTATTATTAAGAATGATATAAATTAAAATATAATTGTAGAATCAAAAATGATTTAAAATCAAAATAAGATATATTACTAAATAATAATTTTTTATTTTAAAAATTTTGCCTCATTTTATAAGCATATATATTTTTTTGATGAAAAATAAATTATTTAAATTATATCTATCACACTAAGAATTTATTTTGTAAATAATATTTCTATAAAAATAAATTGAAAAATAATTAAAATGAATATTTAAAATTATAATGAATACTAATAAAAAAGATATATATGATTTATTATTTAGGTTATACCTATTAATGGTTTAAGTTTTTTATAGTTTTGGGGTTAAGGAGTTTATTGATTTATATGTTTGCACATTTAGGTGTTTATAGGTTTTATTTAATCAATGAAATAACAAAAAAAAATTATTTTTATGAATTTTCATGATTTTCAAAGGTTATAACCTTTGAAAATATAATAATTTTTTAATTGTTCTAAAATATGAATACAATACTTAGTTATAATAATCTTAATAATTATATTTGATGTAGATTCAAAATAAAAAATTTTATTAATATATATTATTTTGATGATCAAAAAATAAATTAATAAACTATTATTAATAAGATAAATATTAATTAAAATATATTTGCAGAACCCAAAATAATTCAAAATCAAAGTAAATTATTTTACTAAATAAAATTTTAAATTTTTGAAATTTTGTTTATTTTTATCAGCTTATATTTTTTTCATAAAAAATAATTTATTTAAATTATATATGTCTCACTCATTTTTTATTTTGTAATTAATATTTCTATAAAAATAAACTAAATAATAATTAGAATGAATATTTAAAATTATAATGAAAACAAATAAAAATTAGATTTATTATTTATTATTTAGGTTATATAGGTTTAATGGTTTAAGTATTTAGGAGGGTTCGGGTTTTAGGAGTCTAGAGATTTAAATGTTTATGCATTTAGTGGTTTATAAGTTTTATTTAAATAATAAAATAATAAAAAAATTTTTTTGTGATTTTTTATCATTTTTGAATGTCCTTTGAAAATATAATAATTTTTAAATTTTTTTCAAATGTAAATATTATATTTAGTTATAATAATCTTAATAATTATATGACATTTAAATTCAATATAAGTAATTTTATTGTTAGATAATATAAAATTTATCAAATAATAAATTCATAAACTATTCTTAATAAGATTGGTAGCAATTAAAATATAATTACAAAACCTATATATAATGATTCAAAATCAAAATAAAATATATTACTAAATAATAATTTTTTGTTTTTAAATATTTACTTCTTTTTATATGCTTATATATTATTTTTTATTAAAAATAAATTATTAAAACTAAAGTTGTCTCGCTCATTATTTATTTTGTAATTAATATTTTTATAAAAAATAAACTAATAAATAATTAAAATGAATATTTAAAATTATAAAGAATACAAATTAAAATGAGATTTATGATTTATTATATGTGCTATACTGGTTTAATGGTTTGATTATTTAAGAGTTTTGTCCTTTAGGAGTTTATCAATTTATGTTTTTAGGTATTTAGTGGTTTATTGGTTTTATTTATATAAAAAAAATTTAAAATTATTTTTTTGATATTTTCTAATTTTCAAAGGTTATAATCTTTAAAAATAAAATAGTTTTTAAAATCTTTTGAAATGTGAATACAAAGTATAATTATATTAATCTTACTAATTATATATCATATAAATTCTATATAAATAATTTTAATGATAGATATTATAATAATGATCAAAAATTAAATTAATAAAATATTATTAATAAGATAAATTTTAATTAAAATATATTTACATAACACAAAATAATTCAAAATCAAGTCAAAATATATTACTAAATAATAATATTTAATTTTTAAAATTTTTCTCCTTTTTATAAGCTTATATTTTTTTTATTAAAATAAATTATTTAAATAATATTTGTCTTACTCAAAATTTATTTTGTAATTAATTTTCCTAAAAAATTAATATATATAATTAAAATGAATTTTAAAAATTATAATATATAGAAATAAAAATGAGATTTATTATTTATTAAGTAATATATAGCTGTTAAAAGGTTTATGTATTTAGGGGTTTCGAGATATACGAGCTTACTAATTTAAGTAAGTAAGCATTTAATGATTAATAGGTTTTATTTAAAAAATGAAATAACAAAAAATTAATTTTTATTATTTTTTCTCATTTTCCTAAGGTTATAACCTTTGAAAATAGAATAATTTTTAAATTTTTTTCAAAAGTGAATACAATATTTATTTATAATAATCATAATAATTATATATCATATAAATTCAATATAAACAATTTTATTGATAGATATTCTAATAATTATCAAAAAATAAATTAAAAATCTTTTATGAATAAGATTGATATTACTTAAAATATAATATCAAAACCTAAAATGATTCAAAAGCAAAGGAAAATATATTACTTAATAATAATTATTTGTTTTTAAATTTTTATTCTTTTTATAAGCTTGTCTATATTTGATGAAAATTATTTTTATAAATTATATTTTTAACTAATAATTTATTTTATAATTACTATATATATATATATAAGGTAACAATCAAAATTAATTTATTAAATTATAATGAAAACAGATAAAAATGAGATTTATTAATTATTATTTAGTGTATACCAGTTTAAAGGATTATCTATATAGGGGTATCAGGAATTTGTAGATTAGTGATTTAAGTGTTTAGGGATTTAGTGATTTATAGGTTTTATATAAACAATAAAATAACAAAAAAATATTTTTTTTATTTTTTCACATGTTCAAAGGTTATAATCTTTGTAAATATAAAAATTTTAAAACTTTTTTCAAAATGAATACAATATTTAGTTATAATAATTATTAAATTTAAATATCATATAAATTCAATATAAACATTTTTATTGATATATATTCTAATAATGATCAAAAAATAAATTAATAATCTATTGTTAATAAGTTAGATATCAATTAAAATATAAATACAATACCTAAAATGATTCAGAAATAAAGCAAAATATATTACTATATAATATATTTTTGTTTTTAATTTTTTTCTTCTTTTATTAAGTTTATCTATATTTTGTTGTTGAAAAATAATTTATATAAATTATATTTGTCTAACTTATAATTTATTTTGTAATTAATATTTATATAAAAATAAACAAATAAATAATTAAAATGAATATTTAAAATTATAATGTAAAAAATAAAAATGAGATTTATTATTTATTATTTAGGATATACATGTTTATAAGATTTATCTATTTAGGGTTTTCGAGATTTAGAACTTATTGATTTAAGTATTTAGGTATTTAATAGTTTATAGGTTTTATTCAACCAATGAAATAACAAAAAATTTATTTTTGATATTTTTTTCAAATTTTCAAAGGTTATAACATTTTAAAATATAATAATTTTAAATTTTTTAAAAATGTGAATAGATTATTTAGTAATAATAAATATTATAACTATATATAATATAAACTAAATATAAACAATTTTATTGGTAGATATTATATCAATTATCAAAAAATAAATTAATAAACTATTAGTAATATGATAAATATAAATTAAAATATAATTAAAAATCCTAAAATGATTTAAAATCAAATTAAAATTTATTACTAAATAATAATTTTTTTTTAGTTTTTGAATCATTTTATAAGCTTATATGTTTTTTTGATGAAAAATATATTATTTAAATTATATTTGTATCACTTATAATTTATTTTGTAATTAATATTTCTATAAATTATTTATATTATATTTAACGTTTACGAGTTTAAAGGTTTAAGTATTTATGGGCTTCAGGGTTAGGAATTTAGATATTTATGTATTTAGGCATTTAATGGTTTATAAGTTTTATTTAAATAATGATATAACAAAAAATTTATTTTTGTTATTATTTCTCATTTTTGAAGGTTATAAACTTTGAAAATATAATAATTTTTAAATTTTTTTTATATGTGAATACTATATTTAGTTATGATAATCTTAATAATTATATATCAATTAAATTCAATATAAACTATTATATTGAAATATATTATATTAATGATCAAAAAATAAATTAATAAACTATTATTAAAAAGATAGATATTATTTTAAATATATTTGCAAAACATAAATTTATTCAAAATCATAGTAAAATATATTACAAAATAATACTTTCTTTGATGTTTTGCTTCTTTTTATTAGTTTATATTTTTTATAATTAAAAGTAAATTATTTAAATTATATTTGTCTTCCTAATAATTTATTTATTATTCAGGATATACTAGTTTAATGGTTTAAGTATTTAGGTGTTTTGGGGTTTAGTGATTTAAGCGTTTAGGCCTTTAGTGATTTATAATTTTTATTTAAAGAATGAAAAAATAAAAAATTTAATTTTTTGATTTTTTTTAATTTTTGAAGGTTATAACCTTTGAAATTATAATAATTTTTAATTTTTTTTAAATGTGAATATAATATTCGGTTTTATTGAGTATTGGTTGTGGTGTTTTGGTTGGGCCGAATGAGTGGGCTGAATGTGTTACTGTCAGTTTTGTAGAGCTTGCTTGTTTGAAATATTTATATGTATTTATGCTTAACATATATATTAATTAATGGCAATGCAGATGACACAATCCAGCGGTAAACGAAAAATACAATAAATTGAAGATGATCACATCTCAAATGATCAAAGTACTGGTAAATCCAATCATCATTTTTTCACGAACCCTCCTGTAGTTACGACTGGTTTTTAAATTCCAATTGTAAAAGAAAGTCAAGGTACATATGAACCGCAAGCTCATAAAAAGTATAAGTCTGCTATTTGGGAAACTTATGAGATATTACTTGATTCAGAGGGAAATGAAACTGGTAGGGCAGCTTGTATATGGTGTAGGAAAGAATATTTTGCAAAAAGTGATCAAGGTACTTTCGGTTTATGGTAATACTTTAGAGAGACTTGTTGGAAATTTCCACACAAAAAGGAATTAATAGAAGCTCACAAAGATAAAGACAAGTCACAATCTTTGTTGAGTTTCACTAAAGGTACTAGTTTAGAGGATAACAAATTAACTTGTTGGTAATTTCTTCAACAACTAGTTAGAAAGGCTTTGGTGAAAATGATCATAAAAGATGAATTATTTTTTTGTTTTGTTGAGAGGGATGTGTTTAAGTAGTTTTGTGAAGTTAGTGTGCCTCAATTTAAAATTCCATCTAGGCACTCTATGTTGAGGGATTGTTTTACTTTGTTTGTGAAGGAAAAGAAGAAATTATTTAATAGCATATCATCTCATTGTTGTAGAGTTTCATTGACTTCCGACACTTGGACTAGCATTGAAAATTTGTCTTATATATGTTTGACTGTTCATTTCATTGATTTTCAATAAAATATGAATAAAGGCTTTTGAACTTTTGCATAATTAAAAGTCATTCTGGAGTTAATATTAGAAATGCTATTGAGTTTTGCATGAATGAATGGGGTTTGAGAAAGTTGATGTGTATTACTGTTGACAATGCATGAAATAATGATGTTGCAGTACAACAATTGAAAAAAAGGCTTGTGAAGAAAAGTGTTGTACCTTTGAGAGGCGAGCATTTTCATATGAGATGTTGTGCTCATATCCTAAACTTAATTGTCAGAAATGGCATTGCAATAGTTGAGTGGGTTATTCAAAAAATTAGAGGTGTGGTGAAATATGTGAGGAGCAGTCCTAAATGATTATATATCTTTATGTTATGTGTTGAATAAGTAAACTTGACATATGGATCTTCATTGCAATTAGAATTTCCTACAAGTTGGGATTCAACTTATTTGATGCTACAAAATAATATAAAATATCAAAAAGAATTTGATAATTTGGAGGACAAAGACAAAAGGTTTTTGAATGAATTTGGTTCAAACGTTCCAATGAGAGAGACTGAATAAACACCAAAATTTTGGCCCGTTTCTTGAAAACTTTTTATGAGGTAACTTGTAAATTTTCCAGCTCATAATATTCTACCTCTAGTGTTTATTTTTCTGAGATTATTCGAATTTTAAAAAAAATTGATCTTTGTTAATATAGTAGAGATACAATGGTGTCTGAAATGGGTATGAAAATGAGGCATAAATTCAACAAATATTGGGGTTCTCTTCATTCCACAAATATTATGCTTTTTGTAGCAGTAGTGTTGGATCCAATATATAAGTTCAAATATTTCAAGGTTAAGTACACTTAGCATTATGGAGAGGAATTGGCTAAAAATTTGGTGAAAAATATTATAAATGCTTTAAATGACATGATGGATGATTATAAAGATTTAAATGAAGATGAATAAAAAGAAGATGATTTCTCTTCTAATGTGTTGAATAAAAATGACGATTTCTTTGATGGTAGTGATACTTATGTTGATGATTTTTTTTGTAGAATTGGAGAAAGAACAAGAAGTTGCAGCTTTGGAAGAGTTGGATAGGTTCTTGGAAGAGAAACTTGAAAAAAATAGAATTGATTTTGATCTTGTTAACTGGTGGAAGGTAAATGAGGTTGGGTATCCTTCTTTGGCAAATGTAGCAAGGGATGTATTTGCTATCCAAGTATCTACAGTGGCCTACGAATCTACATTTAGCACTAGGGGGAGAACTTTAGATAAATTTTGGAGTTCTTTAACACCTATTAAAACTGAAGTTCTCATATGTCTACAAGATTGGTTGAGAAGCTCAAACAAACCTATTGAAATTGAAGAATTAGTTCAACACCTTGATGATAAAGAATCAGGTTGGTATTAAAATCTTGTAAATTTTAATTTCACTTTTACTTATTTTATTCATTCAATTTAATAAAAATATGGTACAATTACAATTTTTAGAGGGGTCACAAGATCCAAATATTCTTCCAACTATAGTTGGCCAACTAAATTTGGAATGAGTGTATTAAATTTTATAAGGTAATATTTTGTTTTTTTATTACTCTTTCATCTTAGAAATTTATGTTTGCATGATTAACACGTTTTCATCTTTGGTTGTCCTTCTACAGTGGAAGAAGAAAATGGAGGAGTTGTAGAAGAGATAATTAATTGGGTTTGGATTTTCATTGCTGTTCCAAGACGGACCTTTGAAATGATTATTATCATGGTTGTTATTAGTTGTATTTTTTTATTATATTAAGCTGCCTAATTTTAGCAATTACTTAAGTAGTAATTGCTGCTACCAATATTTGTGGTCATCTCTAGATATTCTTTAATATTTTAAGTAATTGTTTAAAAAAAGTAGTATTCCTATTATGGTTAACATTCACTCGGCTGAACAAAGCCAACTTGTGAAAAAACAAAGAACCAAATTAAGCACACAACTCGGTCCTGTTCTATTTTACATTTCTATCCTTTTCTGCACATCAAAGCTTATGACAAGGCAATGGAACTCGTTTGCGGTATTCAGCCTATTTGACAAAACAAAATTGGCCCAATTTGAGTTTGAAAGATACATAACTAAGGAATGATAAATGTACAACAAAAGGTTTCGACATGAACTAACTTGGCCGATTTGAAGAAAATAAATTGAAAAAAAATTTTCAAACTCCGTTCCATCAGGGAACCATTTTCTCCTACCCAAAATCCATGATCTACATCCAATCCAGTCCTGATATTTTAAACCTATGGGATGGGTCTGGATCTTCAAAAAAAAATCTCCAAACTGTGGGAAGGGACTGAAGATTTGTAATCCCGATCGCGTCCCGTCCCATCCCATGAGTACTCCTAGTATTAGTGGTTTATAGGTTTCATTTAAAAAATAAAATAACAAAAAATTTATTTTTATTATTTTTTAATATTTTGAAAGGTTATAACCTTTGAAAATATAATAATTTTTTTAATTTTGTTCAAAGGTGAATACAATATTTAGTTATTCTAATCATTATATTTATATATTATATAAATTCAATATAAACAATTTTATTGATAAATATTCTAATAATAATAAAAAATAAATTAATAATCCATTAAAAATAATAAAGATATTAATTAAAATATAATTACAAAACTTAAAATGATTCAAAAGCAAAGAAAAATATATTACCATATAATAATTTTTTCTTTTTGATTTTTTCTTCTTTTAATAAGTTAATCTATATTTTTTTGATGAAAAATAATTTATATAAATTATATTTGTCTAACTTATAATTTATTTTGTAATTAATATTTATATATAAATAAACAAATAAATAATTACAATGAATTTTAAAAATTATAATGAAAAAAAATAAGATTTATTATTTTTTATTTATTATTTATTATTTATTATTTATTATTTATTATTTATTATTTATTATTTATTATTTATTATTTAGGTATACCGGTTTAATTTAAATTAGATCCGTCTCACTAAAATTTATTTTGTAATTAATATTTCTATAAAAATAAATTGATAAATAATTAAAATAAAAATTAAAATGAGATTTAAGATTTATTATTAATGTATACCAGTTTAATAGTTTAAGTATTTAGAGGTTTTTTAGTTAGTAGTTTAGTGATTTGTGTTTTTAGGCTTTTAGTGGTTTATAGGTTTTATATAAAAAAATAAAATAACAAAAAAAATATCTATAATTTGTTATCATTTTCATAGGTTATAACCTTTGAAAATATAATAATATTTAAAATTTTTTGAAATGTGAATATAATATTTAGTTATAATAATTTTAATAATTATATATCATATAAATTCAATATAAACAATTTTATTGATAGATATTATAATAATGATCAAAAATTAAATTAATAAACTATTAATAATAATATTTTTATTAATTAAAAAATATTTACAAAACCCAAATTGATTCAAAATTAAAGTACAAAATATTATTGAATAATAATTTTTAATTTTTAAAATTTTACATCTTTTATAAGCGTATATATTTTTTATGATTAAAAATAAATTATTTAAATTATATTTGTCGGACTCATAATTTATTTTGTAATAAATATTTCTATAAAATAAACTTATAAATAATTAAAATGAATATTTAAAATAATAATAAATTGAAATAAAAATTAGATTTTTTAATTATTAAGTAGTATATAGCAGTTTAATGGTTTATGTATTTAGGCATTATGGGCCTTATGAGTTTATTGATTTTACTGTGTATGCATTTAGTGGTTTATAAGTTTTATTTAAAAATTAAAATAACAAAATACTATTTATATTATTTTTTCATATTTTTAAAAGATATAACATTTCAAAATATAATAATTTTAAATTTTTTTTCAAATGTGAATTCAATATTTAGTTATAATAATCATTATATTTATATATCATATAAATTTAATATAAACAATATTATTGATAAATATTCTAAAAATGATCAATAAATAAATTAATAATCTATTATTAATAAGATAGATATTAATTAAAATATAATAAAAAAACCTAAAATGATTCAGAAGAAATCAAAATATATTACTATTTAATAATTTGTTGTTTTGAAATTTATTTTTCTTTTAAAAAGTTTATCCATATTTTTTTCATGAAAATTAATTTATATAAATTATATTTTTCTAGCTCATAATTTAATTTTTAATTAATATTTATATAAAAATAAACAAATAAATAATTAAAATGAATATTTAAAATTATAATAAAAAAATTAATATTGAGATTTATTCTTTATTATTTTGGGTATACCAGTCTAATTTAAATTAGATCTGTCTCACTAATAATTTATTTTGTAATTAATATTTCTATAAAAAATAAACTGATAAATAATTAAAATAAAAATTTAAAATTATTGTGAATAAAAATTAAATTGAGATTTATGAATTAATATTAATGTATACCAGTTTAATATTTTAAGTATTTAAAAGTTTTTTCGTTTATGACTTTAGCGATTGATGTTGTTAGGAATTTAGTGGTTAATAGGTTTTATTTAAACAATGTAATAACAAAAAAATTATTTTTGATATATTTTCACATTTTCAAAGGTTATAACCTTTTAAAATATAATAATTTTAAAATTTTTTAAAAATCTAAAAACTATATTTATAAATAATAATCATTATAATTATATATAATATAAACTAAAAATAAACAATTTTATTCATAGATATGATATCAATTATCAAAAAATAAATTAATATGTTATTATTATAATGTTGGATATAAATTAAAATATAATTGCAAAACCTAAAATTATTCAAAATTGAAGTAAAATTTATTACTAAATAATAATTTTTGTTTTTTAGTCTTTGCTTCTTTTTATAAGCTTATATTTTTTTTGATAAAAAATAAATTATTTAAATTATATTTGTATCACTCATAATTTATTTTGTAATTAATATTTTAATAAATTATTTAAATTATATTTAAGGGTTACGAGTTTAAAGGTTAAGTATTTAGGGGCTTTTGTGTTTAGGTGTTTAGATATTTAAGTGTTTAGGCTTTTACTGGTTTGTAGGTTTTATTTAAACAATGAAATAACAAAAAAAATTATTTTTGATATTTTTCATATTTTCAAAGGTTATAACATTTGAAAATATAATAATTTTTAAATTTTTTTATAATGTGAATATAATATTAAGTTATAAAGGTCTTATAATTATAAGTCATTTAAATTCAATATAAATAATTATATTGCTAGATATTATAATAATGATAAAAAAAATTAATAAATTATTATTAAAAAGATAGATATTATTTATAATATATTTGTAAAATATAAATTTATTCAAAATCAATGTAAAATATATTACTAAATAATAATTTTTTTTAATGTTTTACTTTTTTTATAAGTTTATATTTTTGTTTTTAAAAATAAATTATTTAAATTATATTTGTCTTACTCATAATTTATTTTGTAATTTATAATTCTATAATAATAAACTAATAAATAATTAAAATGAATATGTATCATTATAATGAAGACAAATAAAATTGAGATTTATTATTTATTATTCAGGATATACCATTTAATGGTTTAATGTTTTAGATGTTTTTGGGTTTAGGAGTTTAGTGATTTAAGTGTTTAGACCTTTAGTGATTTATAGTTATTATCTAAAGAATTAAAAAACAAAAAATTTAATTTTTTAAATTTTTTTAATTTTTGAAGGTTGTAACCTTTGAAAATATAATAATTTTAAATCACTTTAAATGTGAATATTATATTTAGTTATGATAATCTTAATAATTATATATAATGTAAACTCAATATAAATAATTTTATTAATATATATTAATATAATGATCAATAAATAAATTAATAAACTAGCAATAGTAAGAATGATATAAATTAAAATATAATTGTATAATTTAAATGATTCAAAATCAAAATAAGATATATTACTAAAGAATAATTTTTTATTTTGAAATTTTGTATCATTTTATAAGCATATATTTTTTTTGATGAAAAATAAATTATTTAAATTATATCTGTCTCACTAATAATTTATTTTCTAATTAATATTTCGATAAAAATAAAATGATAAATAATTAAAAAGAATATTTAAAATTATAATGAATACTAATAAAAAAGATATATATGATTTATTATTTAGGTTATACTTTTTTAATGGTTTAAGTTTTTTATAGTTTTGGGGTTAAAGAGCTTATTGATTTATATGTTTGCACATTTAGGTGTTTATAGGTTTTATTTAATCAATGAAATAACAAAAAATTTTTTTTATGAATTTTCGTGATTTTCAAAGGTTATAACCTTTGAAAATATAATAATTTTTTAATAGTTCTAAAATATGAATACAATACTTAGTTATAATAATCTTAATAATTATATTTGTTGTAGATTCAATATAAAAAATGTATTAATATATATTATTTTGTTGATCAAAAAATAATTTAATAAACTATTATTAATAAGATCGATATTAATTAAAATATATTTGTAGAACCCAAAATAATTCAAAATCAAAGTAAATTATATTACTTAATAAAATTTTAAATATTTGGAATTTTGTTTATTTTTATAAGCTTTATTTTTTTTCATAAAAATAATTTACTTAAATTATATATGTATCACTCATTATTTATTTTGTAATTAATATTTCTATAAAAATAAACTAAGAAATAATTAAAATCAATATTTAAAATTATAAAGAAAACAAATAAAAATGAGATTTATTATTTATTATTTATGTTATATAGGTTTAATGGTTTAAGTATTTAGGGGGTTTTGGTGTTTAGGAGTCTAGAGATTTAAATGTTTAGGCATTTAGTGGTTTATATGTTTTATTTAAATAATAAAATAATAAAAAAATTATTTTGTGATTTTTTATCATTTTTGAAGGTTATAACCTTTGAAAATATAATAATTTTTAAATTTTTTTCAAATGTAAATATAATATATAGTTATGATTTATTATATATGGTATACCAGTTTAATGGATTATTAATTTAGGGGTTTTGTCATTTAGGTGTTTAGCAATTTATCTTTTTAGGCATTTAGTGGTTTATAGTTTTTATTTATATAATAAAAATAATTTTTTTTTGATTTTATCTGATTTTCAAAGTTTATAACCTTTGAAAATAAAATAATTTTTAAAATTTTTTGTAATGTGAATATCATGTATAATTATATTAATTTTACTAATTATATATCATATAAATTCAATATAAACAATTTTAATGAGAGATCATATAATAAAGATGAAAAATTAAATTAATAAACTATTATTAATAATATAAATAATAATTAAAATATATTTACATAACACAAAATGATTCAAAATCAAATCAAATTATATTACTAAAAAATAATATTTAATTTTCAAATATTTCCTTCTTTTTATCAGCTTATATTTTTTATTAATTAAAAATAAATTATTTAAATAAATATTTGTCTCACTCAAAATTTTTTTTGAAATTAATTTTTCTAAATAAGTAAACTATAAATAATTAAAATGAATATATATAATTATAATAAATAGAAATAAAAATGAGATTTATTATTTATTAAGTAGTATATAGCTATTAAAAGGTTTATGTATTTAGGGGTTTCGGGATCTATAAGCTTACTGATATAAGTAAGTAAGCATTTAATGATCTATAGGTTTTATTTTAAAAATGAAATAACAAAATTTATTTTTATCATTTTTTCTCATTTTTTAATGTTATAACCTTTAAAAATATAATAATTTTTAAATTTCTTTTCGAACGTGAATACAATATATATTTATAATAATCATAATAATTATATATCATATAAATTCAATATAAACAATTTTATTGATAGATATTCTAATAATTATCAAAAAATAAAGTAAAAATCTATTATGAATAAGATTGATATTACTTAAAATATAATATCAAAACATAAAATGATTCAAAAGCAAAACAAAATATATCACTAAATAATAATTATTTTTTTAAAATTTTTATGTTTTTTATAAGCTTATCTATTTTTTGATGAAAAATATTTTTAATAAATTATATTTTTAACTCTTAATTTATTTTATAATTAATATATATATATATAAACAATCAAAATTAATTTTTTATATTATAATGAAAACAAATAAAAATGAGATTTATTAATTATTATTTAGGGTATACCAGTTTAAAGGATTATCTATATAGCGGTATCAAGATTTTTTTGTTTAGTGATTTAAGTGCTTAGACATTTAGTGGTGTATAGGTTTTATTTAAACAATGAAATAACAAAAAAAAATTATTTTTTTTATTTTTTGACATTTTCAAATGTTATAATCTTTGAAAATATAATAATTTTAAAATTTTTTTCAAAAGTGAATACTATATTTAGTTATAATAATATATATATATATATATATATATCATATAAATTCAATATAAACATTTTTATTGAAAAATATTCTAATAATGATCAAAAAATAAATTAGTAATATATAATTAATAAGATAGATATCAATTAAAATATAATTAAAAAACCTAAAATGATTCAGAAGCAAAGCAAAATATATTACTATATAATAATTTTTTGTTTTGAAATTTGTTTTTAAAAATTTATCTATATTTTTATTTGATGAAAAATAATTTATATAAATTATATTTGTTTAACTCATAAATTATTTTCTAATTAATATTTATATAAAAATATACAAATAAATAATTAAAATGAATATTTAAAATTATAATGAAAAAAAATGAGTTTTATTTTTTATTAATTTGGGTATACCGGTTTAATTTAAATTAGATTTATCTAACTAATAATTTATTTTGTAATTAATATTTCAATAAAAATAAACTGATAAATAATTAAAATAAAAATTTAAAATTAAACTGAATAAAAATTAAAATGAAATTTATGATTTATTATTAATGTATACCAGTATAATTGTTTAAGTATTTAGAGGTAATCATTTAGGAGTTTAGCGGTTTGTGTTTTTAGGCATTTAGTGGTTTATATGTTTTATTTAAACAATAAAATAACAAAAAAGAATTTGTAATTTTTTATCATTTTCATAGGTCATAACCTTTGAAAATATAATAATATTTAACATTTTTTGAAATGTGAATATAATATTTAGTTATAATAATATTATTAATTATATATCATATAAATTCAATATAAACAATTTTTTTGCTAGATATTATAATAATGATCAAAAATTAAATTAATAAACTATAAATAATAAGATAGATATTAATTAAAAAATATTTACAAAACCCAAATTGATTCAAAATTAAAGTAAAATATATTACTTAATAATAATTTTTAATTTTTAAATTTTTACTTATTTTATAAGCGTAAATACTTTTATTGATTAAAAATAAGTTATTTAAATTATATTTCTCGCACTCATAATTTATTTTGTAATAAATATTTATATATAAATAAACTAATAAATAATTAAAATAAATATTTAAAATTATAATAAATAGAAATAAAAATTATATTTATTAGTTATTATGTAGTATATAGCAGTTTAATGGTTTATGTATTTAGGCATTACGAGGTTTAGGAGTTTACAGATTTAACTGTGTATGCATTTAGTGGTTATAGGTTTTATTTAAAAAATAAATAAACAAAAAATTTATTTTTATTATTTTTTGATATTTTTAAATGTTATAACCTTTGAAAATATAATAATTTTTAAATTTGTTTCAAAATTAAATTCAATATTTAGTTATAATAATCATTATATTTATATTTCATATAAATTCAATATAAATAATTTTTTTGATAAATATTCTAATAATGATCAAAAAATAAATTAAAATTCTATTATTAATAAGATAGATATGAATTAAAATATAATTACAAAACCTAAAATGATTCAAAAGGAAAGCAAAATATATTACTATATAATACATTTTTGTTTTGAAATTTTTTCTTCTTTTTATAAGTTTATCTATATTTTTTGATGTAAAATAATTTATATAAATTATATTTGTCTAACTCATAATTTATATTGTAATTAATATTTAATAATAATAAATGAATAAATAATTAAAATGAATATTTTAAATTATAATGAAAAAAATAATATTGAGATTTATTATTTATTATTTAGGGTTTACCAGTTTAAAAGGATTATCTATTTAGGGTTTTCGAGATTTCGGAGTTATTGACTTAAGTGTTTAGGCATTTAGTAGTTTATAGTATTTATTTAAACAATGAAATAACAAAAAAATTATTTTTGATATTTTCTCACATTTTCAAAGGTTATAACCTTTGAAAATGTAATAATTTTGAATTTTTTTAAAAATGAGAATACAATATTTATTAATAAGAATCATTATAATTACATATAATATAAACTAAATATAAACAATTTTATTGATAGATATGATATCAATTATCAAAAAATAAATGATTATGCTATTATTAATATGATAGATATAAATTAAAATATAATTACAAAACCTAAAACTATTCAAAATCAAAGTAAAATTTATTACCAAATAATAATTTTTGTTTTTTAGTTTTTGCTTCTTTTTATAATCTTATATTTCATTTTGATGAAAAATAAATTATTTAAATTATATTTAAGGTTTACGAGTTTAAAGTTTTAAGTGTTTAGGGGCTTTTGTGTTAAAGAGTTTATAGATTTAAGTATTATTTTATTGAAATATTAATTACAAAATAAATTATTAGTGAGACAAATATTATTTAAATTAAACTTGTATACCTTAAATAATAAAGAATAAATCTCATTTTTTTTCATTATAATTTTAAATATTCAATTTTATTATTTATTTGTTTATTTTTATATAAATATTAATTAAAAAATTAATTATGAGTTAGACAAATATAATTTATGTAAATTATTTTTCATCAAAAAAAATATAGATAAACTTATTAAAAGAAAAAAAAATTAAAAACAAAAAATTATTATATAGTAATATAATTTGCTTTGCTTCTGAATCATTATAGGTTTTGTAATTCTATTTTAATTGATATCTATCTTATTAATAATAGATTATTAATTTATTTTTTGATCATTATTAGAATATTTATCAATAATATTGTTTATATTGAATTTATATGATATATAAATATAATGATTATTATAACTAAATATTGAATTCACATTTAAAAAAATTTAAAAATTATTGTATTTTCAAATGTTATAACCTTTGAAAATATAAAAAAATAATAAAAATAAATATTTTGTTATTTTAATTTTTAAATAAAACCTATAAACCACTAAATGCATACACAGTTAAATCAGTAAACTCCGAAAGCTCGTAATGCCTAAATACATAAACCATTAAACCGCTATATTCTACTTAATTTTAGAAATCAATTTTTTATTTCAATTTATTATAATTTTAAATATTCATTTTAATTATTTATTAGATTATTTTTATATAAATTTTTATTACAAAATAAATTATGAGTGCAAATAATATAATTTAAATAATTTATTTTTAATAAAAAAAATATATACTCTTATAAAAGAAGTAGAAATTTAAAAATTTAAAATTATTATCGAGTAATATATTTTACTTTAATTTTGAATCAATCTGTGTTATGTAAATATTTTTTAATTAATATCTATCTTATTATTAGTATTTTATTAATTTAATTTTTGATCATTATTATAATATCTATCAATATAATTGTTTATATTGAATTTATATGATATATAATTATTAAAATTATTATAACTAAATATTGTAATCTCATTTCAAAAAATTTTAAATATTATTATATTTTCAAAGGTTATAACCTATGAAAATGACAAAAAATTACAAATTTTTTTTTGTTATTTTATTGTTTAAATAAAACCTATAAAGCACTAAATGCCTAAAAACATTAATCGCTTAACACATATACGACAAAACCTCTAAATACTTAAACAATTAAATTGGTATACATTAATAATAAATCATAAATCTCATTTTAATTTTTATTCTGTATAATTTTAATATTTAATTTTAATTATTTATAAGTTTATTTTTATAAAAATATTAATTACAAAATAAATTATTTGTGAGATAGATATAATTTTAATTAAACTGGTATACCCTAAATAATAAATAATAAATAATAAATCTCATTTGTTTTCATTATAATTTTAAATATTCATTTTAATTATTTATTTGTTTATTTTTATATAAATATTAATTAAAAAATAAATTCTGAGTTAGACAAATATAATTTATGTAAATTATTTTTAATCAAAAAAATATAGATAAACTTTTTAAAATAAAAAAAATTACAAAACAAAAAATTATTATATAGTAATATATTTTCATTTGCTTATGAATCATTTTATGTTTTGTAATTATATTTTAATTGATATATATCTAATTAATAATATATTATTAATTTATTTTTTGATCATTATTAGAATATTATACTAAATATAAAATTTTCTATTGAAAAAAAATTTAAATTTATTCTATTTTCAAAGGTTATAACCATTGAAAAAATCAAAAAATAATAAAAATAAATTTGTTATTATTTTATTTTTTAAATAAAACCTATAAACCACTAAATACATACACATTTAAATCATTATACTCCTAAACCTCGTAATACCTAAATACATAAACCATTAAACCAATATTTAATATATAATAATTAATAAATATAATTTTTATTTCTATTTATTATAATTTTAAATATTCATTTAATTATTTATTAGTTTGTTTTTATAGAAATATTTATTACAAAATAAATTATGAGTAAGACAAATATAATTTAAATAATTTATTTTTAATCAAAAAATATATTTACGCTTATAAAAGAAGTAAAATTTAAAAATTAAAAATTATCTATCAATAAAATTATTTATATTGAGTTTACATTATATATAATTATTAAGATTATTATAACTAAATATTATATTCGCATTTAAAAAAAATTAAAAATTAGTATATTTTCAAAGGTTATAACCATCAAAAATTAAAAAAAATCAAAAAATTAAATTTTTTGTTTTTTCATTCTTTAAATAAAAACTATAAATCAGTAAATGTCTAAACAATTAATCATTAAACTCCAAAACCACAAAACACCTAAATATATAAACAATTAAACTTGTATATCCTGAATAATAAATAATAAATCTCACATTTATTTGTATTCATCATAATTTTAAATATTCATTTTAATTATTTTTTAGTTTATTTTTATAGAATTATAAATTACAAAAAATATTATGAGGAAGACAAATATAATTTAAATAATTTACTTTTAATAAAAAAGAATATAAACATATAAAAAGAAGCAAAACATCAAAAAAATTATTATTTAGTAATATATTTTAATTTGATTTTGAATAAATTTATGTTTTTGAAATATATTTTAAATAAAATTTTTCTTATTAATAATAGTTTAATAATTTATTTTTTGATCATTAATATAATATCTATCAATATAATTGTTTATATTGAATTTTCATGATATATAATTATTAAGATTATCATAACAAAATATAGTATTCACAAATAAAAAAAATTTAAAAATTGTTATATTTTCTAAGGTCATAACCTTCGAAAATGATAAAGAATAACAAAAATAAATTTTTTGTTATATCATTGTTTAAATAAACTTACAAACCATTAAATGTCTAAACACATAAATCTATAAACTCTTAAACACGAAGTGCCTAAATACATAATCCTTTAAACTCGTAAACCATAAATATAATTTCAATAATATATTGAAATATTAATTACAAAATAAATTATGAGTGAAACAAATATAATTTAAATAATTTATTTTTTATCAAAAAAATGTATAATCTTATAAAATGAGGCAAAAACTAAAAAACAAAAATTAATATTTAGTATTAAATTTACTTTGATTTTTAATCATTTTAGTTTTTTTAATTAAATTTTAATTTATATCTATCATATTAATAATAGTTTATTAATTTATTTTTTGATAATTGATATAATATCTATCAATAAAATTATATATATTTAGTTTATATTATATATTGTTATAAAAATTATTATTACTAAATATTGTATTCACATTTTTAAAAAATTTTAAATTATTATATTTTCAAAAGTTATAATCTTTGAAAATTTGAAAAAATATCAAAAATAATTTATTTGTCATTTCATTGTTTAAATAAAACCTATCAACCACTAAATGCCTAAATACTTGAATGAATAACTTCTAAATCTCGAAAACCATAAATAGATAATTTTTTTAATCATATATATCCTAAATAATTAATAATAAATCTCATTTTTATTTTTTTCATTATAGTTTTATATATTCATTTTAATTATTTATTTGTTTATTTTTATATAAATATTAATTACAAAATAAATTATGAGTTAGACAATTATAATTTATATAAATTATTTTTCATCAAAAAAAAATATAGATAAACTTATTAAAAGAAAAAAACATTAAAAACAAAAAATTATTATATAATAATATAATTTGCTATACTTCTGTGTCATTATTGGTTTTGTAATTATATTTTAATTGATATCTATCTTATTAATAATAGATTATAAATTTATTTTTTGATCATTATTTAAATATTTATCAATAAAATAATTTAAATTGAATTTATATGATATATAAATATAATGATTATTATAACTAAATATTGAATTCACTTTTGAAAAAAATTTAAAAATTATAATATTTTCTAACATTATAACCTTTTGAAATATTAAAAAATAATAAAATTAAATTTCATTTTATTTTTTAAATAAAACCTATAAACCACTAAATGCATAGACAGTTATATCAGTGAACTCCTAAACCCCGTAATGCCTAAAAACATAAACCATTAAACCACTATATACTACTTAATAATTAATAAATTATATTTTTATTTCAATTTATTATTATTTTATATATTCATTTTAATTATTTATTAGTTTAATTTTATAAAAATTTTTATTACAAAATAAATTATGAGTGCGCCACATATAATTTAAATTATTTATTTCTAATCAAAATATATATTTATGGTTTTAAAAGAAGTATACAAGAAGTATAAAAGAAGTATTTTTAAAAATTAAAAATTAGTATCAACTATTATATTTTACTTTAATTTTGAATCAATTTGGGTTTTGTAAATATTTTTTAATTAATATCTATCTTATTATAAATAGTTTATTTAATTAATTTTAGATCATTAATATAATATCTATCAATAAAATTGATTAAATTTATTTTATATGATATAGAATTATTAAAATTATTACAACTAAATATTGTATTGAAATTCAAAAAATTTTAAATATTATTAAATTTTCAAAGGTTATAACATTTGAAAATGACAAAAAATTACAATTTTTTTTGTTATTTTATTGTTTAAATAAAACCTATAAATCACTAAATGCCTAAAAACATTAATCGCTAATCTCCTAAATGACAAAACATCAAAATACTTAAACCATTAAACTGGTATACATTAATAATAAATCATAAATCTCATTTTAATTTTTATTCAGTATAATTTTAAATTTTTATTTTAATTATTTATCAGTTTATTTTTATAGAAATATTAATTACAAAATAAATTATTAGTGAGGCAGATATAACTTAATATAAACCGGTATACCCTAAATAATAAATAATAAATCTCATTTTTTTTTCATTATTATTTTTAATATTCATTTTAATTATTAATATTTTATTTTTATATAAATATTAATTAAAAAATAAATTATGAGTTAAAAAAATATAATTTATGTAAATTATTTTTAATCAAAAAAGTATAGATAAACTTTTTAAAATAAAAAAAAATTTCAAAACAAAAAATAATTATATAGTAATATATATTGCTTTGCTTATGAATCATTTTATGTTTTGTAATTATATTTTAATTGATATCTATCTTATTAATAATAGATTATTAATTTATTTTTTGATCATTATTAGAATATTTATGGCTAAAATTGTTATATAATATATAAATATATTGATTATTATAACTACATATTGAATTCACTTTTCAAAAAAATGTAAAATTATTATATTTTCAATGGTTATAACCTTTGAAAATATCAAAAAATAAAAAAAATAAATGTTTTGTTATTTTATTTTTTAAATAAAATCTATAAACCACTAAATGCATATGTAATTAAATCAGTAAACACCTAAACCCCGTAATACCTAAATACATAAACCATTAAACTACTATATACTACATAATAATTAATAAATCTAATTTTAATTTCTATTATTATAGTTTATATATTCATTTTAATTTTTATTATTTATTATAATAAATAATAATTAATAAATAATAAATAATAAATCTCATTATTATTTGTACTCTTTATAATTTTAAATATTCATTTTAATTATTTCTTAGTTTATTTTTATAGAAATATTAATTACAACATAAATAATGAGTGAGACATATATAATTAAAATAAATTATTTTTTATGAAAAAAAAATATATGCTTATAAAAATAAACAAAATTTGAAAAATTTAAAATTTTATTTAGTAATATAATTTATTTTGATTTTGAATTATTTTGGGTTCTACAAATATATTTTAATTAATACCTATCTTATTAATAATAGTTTATTAATTTATTTTTTGATCATCAAAATAATATATATTAATAAAACTTTTTATTTTGAATTTACATCAAATATAATTATTACGATTATTATAACTAAGTATTGTATTCATATTTTAGAACTATTAAAAAATTATTATATTTTCAAAGGTTATAACCTATGTAAATTATGAAAATTCATAAAAATAAATTTTTTGTTATTTCATTGATTAAATAAAACCTATAAACACCTAAATGTGTAAACATAAATATCAATAAACTCATTAACCCCAAAACCACAATAAACTTAAACCATTAAATAGGTATACCCTAAATAATAAATAATAAATCTCATTTTTATTAGTATTCATTATAATTTTATATATTCATTTTAATTATTATTTAGTTTATTTTTATAGAAATAAAAATTAAAAAATAAATTAATAGTGATACAAATATAATTTAAATAATTTATTTTTCATCTAAAAATATATAAGCTTATAAATGGATAAAAAATTTTAAAAATTTAAAATTAATATTTAGTAAAATATTTCACTTTGATTTTGAATCTTTTTAGGTTTTGTAAATATATTTTAAACAATATTTATCTTATTAATAATTGTTTATTAATCTTTTGTATGATCTTTATAATAATATTTATTAATATAATTGATTATATTGAATTTACATAATATATAATTATTAAGATTATCAAAAATAACAAAAAAAATTTTGTTATTTTATTTTTTAAATAAGACCTATAAACTACTAAATGACTAAATACTTAAATCACTAAATTCTTAAATACCAAAACTCCTAAATATATAATCTTTTAAACCTGTATATTTTATCTTATCAATAATAGTTTTATTTAATATCTATCTTATTAATATATTTCACTTTGATTTTGAATCATTTTAGGTTTTGCAAATAAATTTTATTTAATATCTATCTTATTAATAATAGTTTATTAATTTATTTTATTATCGTCTTCATAATATCTATAAAAAAAATTATTATAACAAAATTATATTTTCAAATTTTAAAAAAATTTAAAAATTATTAAGTTTTCAAAGGTTTTATAACATTTGAAAATAAGAAAAAATAAAAAAATAAATTTTTTTTTATTAGATTTTTTAAATAAAATCTATAAACCACAAAATACCTAAATTTTTATTGACTAAACTCCTAAACCCCGAAGCCCATAAATAAATAAGCCTTTAAATTAGTATACTCTAAATAATAAATAATAAATCTCATTTTTATTAGTATTCATTATAATTTTAAATATTCATTTTAATTATTTATCAGTTTATTTTTATTGAAATATTAATTACAAAATAAATTTTTAGTGAGACGAATATAATTTAAATAATTTATTTTTAATCAAAAAAATATAAGATCATAAAAAGAGGCAAAATTTTTAAAACAAAATATTATTATTTAGTAATTTATTTTAATTTAATTTTGAATAATTTTATATTTTGCAATTATATTTTAATTTATATCATTCTAGTTAATAATAGTTTATTAATTTATTTATTGATCATTATTATAATAGCTATTATTAAAATAATTTATATTGATTTTACATTATATATAATTATCAAGATTATTATAACTAAATATTATATTCACATCTTAAAAAAATTAAAAATTATTATATTTTTGTTATTTTTAATAACAAAAATATAAAGTTATAAAAAAGCAAAATATTAAAAATATTATTATTTAGTAATATATACTTAGATTTTGAATAAATTTAGATTTTTAAAATATATTTTAAATGATATCAATCTTATTAATAATAGTTTATTAATTTATTTATCGATCATTATTATAATATCTAGCAATGTGATTATTTATATTGAATTTAAATGACTTATATTTATTAAGATAATTATAACTAATTATTATATTTACATTTCAAAAAAATTTAGAAATTTTTATAATTTCAAAGGTTATAACCTTAAAAAAGTATTTAAAAAATAAAAATAAATTTTTTGTTATATCATTGTTTAAATAAAACTTATAGACAAATAAATGCCTAAAGACTTAAATCAATAAAATCTCAAACACAAAAGCCCCTAAACACTTAAAACTTTAAACTCGTAAACATTAAATATAATTTAAATAATTTATTTTTCACAAAAAAAAATATAAGCTTATAAAATGAAGCAAAAACTAAGAAACAAAAATTATTATTTGGTAATAAATTTTACTTTGATTTTGAATAATTTTAGATTTTGCAATTATATTTTAATTTATATCTATCTTATTAATAATAGCATATTAATTTATTTTTTGATAATTGATATCAAATCTATCAATAAAATTGTTTATATATAGTTTATAATATATATAATTATAATGATTCTTATTACTAAATATTATATTCACATTTTTAAAAAAATTCAAAATTATTATATTTTCAAAGGTTATAACCTTTGAAAATGTGAGAAAATATCAAAAATAATTTTTTTGTTATTTAATTGTTTAAATAAATCCTATAAACTAATAAATGCCTAAAAACATAAATAGCTAAAGTCATAAACGAAAAAACCTTTAAATACTTAAAATATTAAACTGGTATACATTAATAATAATTCATAAATCTCATTTTAATTTTTATTCAGTATAATTTTATATTTTTATTTTAATTAGTTATCAGTTTATTTTTATAGAAATATTAATTACAAAATAAATTATTAGTGAGCCAGATCTAATTTAAATTAGACTGGTATACCCAAAATAATAATGAATAAATCTCAATATTATCTTTTTCATTATAAATTTAAATATTCATTTTAATTATTTATTTGTTTATTTTTATATAAATATTAATTAAAAAATAAAGTATGAGTTAGACAAATATAATTTATATAAATTAATTTTCATCAAATAAATATGGATAAACTTTTTAAAATAAAAAATTTCAAAACAACAATTATTATATAGTAATATATTTTGATTTCATCTGAAAGATTTTAGGTTTTTTTATTATATTTTAATTGATATCTATCTTATTAATAATAGATTATTAATTTATTTTTTGATCATTTTTAGAATATTTATTAATAATATTGTTTATATTGAATTTATATGATATATAAATATAATGATTATTATAACTAAATATTTAATTCACATTTGAAAAAAATTTTAAAATTATTATATTTTGAAATGTTATAACCTTTGAAAATATCAAAAAATAATAAAAATAAATATTTTGTTATTTTAATTTTTAAATAAAACCTATAAACCACTAAATGCATACACAGTAAAATCAGTAAACTCCTAAGGCCCATAAGGCCTAAATACATAAACCATTAAACTGCTATATACTAGAGGTGTCAAACTGGTCGGGACGGGCCGGCCCGGCCCATTTTTTTAGGTCACGATCGTGCTGTCGTGCCGGGCCGGGCGCGTCACGACCAATAGGCACGGCGGGCCGGGCCTTGCCCGGCCCGCTCGGACTTGCCTGTCCGAGCGGTTCGGGATACGGGGGACCGTGGTTCGGGACACTCGGCATGGGATAAACCCGTGCCGGTAAGCCGTGCCGCGGGCTGAACCGTGCCGGGCCAGGCCCGGCACGGCAACACGATGATATGCTAGTCCAAGTGTCGGAAGTCAATGAAACTTCACAACAATGAGATGATATGCTATCAAATAAATTCTTCTTTTCCTTCAAATACAAAGAAAAACAATCCCTCATTATAGAGTGCATAGATGGAATTTTAAATTGAGGCACACCAACTTCACAAAACTCATTAAACTCATCCCTCTCAACAAAACAAAAAGGCAATTCATCTTTTATTATCATTTTCACCAAAGCCTCCCTAACTATTTGTTGATCAAATTGCCAACAAGTTAATTTGTTATCAATTGAACTAGTACATTAAGTGAAACTCAACAAAGATTATGACTTGTCTTTACCTTTGTGAGCTTCTATTAATTCTTTTTTGTGTGGAAATTTTCTACAAGTTTCTCTCAAGTATTTCCATTAACCCGAAGTACCTTGATCACTTATGCCAAATATTCTTTCCCTACACAATATACAAGATGCACTACCAATTTTATTTCCCTCTGAATCAACTTATATCTCATAAGTATTCGAAATAGCCGACTTATACTTTTTATGAGCTTGAGGTTCAGATGTACCTTGACTTTCTTTTACAATTGGAATTGAAGAACCTACCGTAACAATAGGAACGTTCGTGAAAGGATGATGTTTGGATTTACCAGTACTTTGATCATTTGAGATGTGATCATCTTTAATTTATTGTATTTTTCATTTACCGTTGGATTGTGCCATCTGCATTGCCATTAATTAATATGATATGTTAAGCATAAATACATATAAATATTTCAAACTAGAAAGCTCTACAAAACTGACTGTAACACATTCAGCCCACTCATTCGGCCCAACCACAACATCACAACCATTACTCAACAAAACTGACTGAGACACATAAAAATATTAATTAATCATTCAATTCTCGTCAGAAAAATAAACCAAAAGGCTGGTGGCATCTGAGACACGGTGGAGGCAACAAGAAGTGCGACGGACAAGGGCTGGACCTAACTGAACATGGCTGTAACTGCGTGAGGTGGCCTGGAACTCGTCGGAACATCAATAAGTTCATTGGAAGTGGATGGGCAGTAGCGGAATTGGTGACATCTTTATGTTATATATATATATATATTCTTGGTTCTAGTATCGGTTTTTTAGGATGGGATGGTTCTCGGGATGGATATTGCTTAAGATCCAGAACCGTCACTAAATAAAACATACGTGACAGAACGGAACATTAAAAGTCAAAGTCAACGGATTTTTCTCTGTCTCGATTCTTTCGGGACAAGACATCGGGTCGGCTATAGAATCTCAGAGTCCCGTGAGCAACCCTACTAGATGCATATAAAGTTAAATCAGAAAACTACTAAACCCTGTAAAGCCTAAATACATAAACCATTAAACCGCTAAATACTACTTAATAATTAATAAATCTATTTATTATTGCTATTTATTATATTTTTAATTATTAATTTTAATTATTTATTAGTGTATTTATTTATAAATATTTATTACAAAATAAATTATGAGTGGGATAAATATAATTTAAATAAAATATTATTTATCTAATAAAAATATACGCTTATAAAAGAAGTATAAATTTAAAAATTAAAAATTATTATCAAGTAATATAAGTTACTTTAATTTTGAATCAATTTAGGTTTTGTAAATATTTTTTAATTAATATCTATCTTAATATTAATAGTTTATAAATTAAATTTTTGATCATTATTATAATATCTATCAATAAAATTATTTATATTAAATTTATATGATATATAATTATTAATACTATTTTAACAAAATATTGTATTAAAATTTCAAAAAATTTTAAATATTATTATATTTTCAAATGTTATAACCAATGAAAAAGATAAAAAATTATAGAAATTGTTTCTGTTATTTTATTTTTTTAAATAAAACATATAAACCACTAAAAGCCTAAAAACATAAATCGCTAAACTCTTAACGACAAAACCTCTAAATATTTAAATCATTAAACTAGTATACCTTAATAATAAATCATAAATCTCATTTTAATTTTTATTGAGTATAATTTTAAATTTTTATTTTAATTATTTATCAATTTATTTTAAAGAAATATTAATTACAAAATAAATTATTAGTGAGACGGATCTAATTTAAATTAAACCAGTATCCCTAAATAATAAATAATAAATAATAAATCTCATTTTTTTTCATATAATTTTAAATATTCATTTTAATTATTTATTTGTTTATTTATAAATAAATATTAATTACAAAATAAATTGAGTAAGACAAATATAATTTATATAAATTATTTTTTATCAAAAAATTATTGATATATTTTTAAAAGAAAAAAAACTTTCAAAACAAAAAATTATTATATAGTAATATATTTTGCTTTTCTTTTGGATCATTATAGGTTTTGTAATTATATTTTAATTGATATCTATCTTATTAATAATAGATTATTAATTTATTTTTTGATCATTATTAGAATATTTATCTATAAAATTGTTTATATTGAATTTATATGATATATAAATATAATGATTATTATAACTAAATATTATATTCACATTAAAAAAAATTTAAAAATTATTATATTTTCAAAGGTTATAACATTTGAAAATATCAAAAAATAATAAAAATAAATTTTTTATTATTTTATTTTTTTAATAAAACCTATAAATCACTAAATGCATACACAGTTAAATCAGTAAACTCTTAAACCTCATAATGCCTAAATACATAAACCATTAAATAACTATATACTACTTAATAATTAATAAATCTAATTTTTATTTCTATTTATTATAATTTTAAATATTCATTTTAATTATTTATTAGTTTATTTTTATTGATATATATATTACAAATTAAATAATGAGTGACATAAATATTTTAATTAATTTATTTTTAATCAAAAAATATATATGCTTATAAAAGAAGTATAAATCTAAAAATTAAAAATTATTATCCAGTAATATATTTTACTTTAATTTTGAATCAATTTGGGTTTTGTAAATATTTTTTAATTAATATAAATATATTTTTTAATAGTTTATTAATTTAAATTTTGATTATTATTATATTATTTATCAATAAAATTGTTTATATTCAATTTATATGATATATAAATATTAATATTATTATAACTAAATATTGAATTCACATTTTAAATAATTTTAAATATTATTATATTTTCAAAGGTTATAACCAGTGAAAATGTGAAAAAATTACAAATCTTTATTTGTTATTTTATTGTTTAAATAAACCCTATAAACCACTAAATGCCTAAAAACATAAATTGCTAAACTTCTAAACGATAAAACATTTAAATACATAAACTATTAAACTAGTGTACATTAATAAAAAATCATAAATCTAAATTTAAATTTTATTAAGTATAATTTTAAATTTTTATTTTAATTATTTATTAGTTTATTTTTATAGAAATATTAATTACAAAATAAATTATTAGTGAGACAGGTCTAATTTAAAAAGTTTATTTTTCGTCAAAAAAAATATATATCCTTATATAAAGAGGCAAAATTTTAAGAACAAAAATTTATTATTTAGTAATATATTTTATTTTTATTTTGAATCATTTTAATTTTGCAATTATATTTTAATTTATATCATTCTTATTAATAATAGTTTATTAATTTTTTATTGATCATTATAATAATATCTATTAATAAAATTATTTATATTGAGTTTACATTATATATAATTATAAAAATTATTTTTACTGAATATTATATTCACATTTAAAAAAATTAAAAATTATTATTTTTTCCAAGGTTATAACCTTCAAAAATTAAAAAAAAAATCAAAAAATTAAATTTTTTATTTTTTCATTCTTTAAATAAAAACTAATAATCACTTAAGGCCTACACACTTAAATCACTAAACCCTAAAACGCCTAAATACTTAAACCATTAAACTAGTATATCTTGAATAATAAATAATAAATCTCTATTTCTTTTCTATTCATTATAATTTTAAATAATCATTTTAATTATTTATTAGTTTATTTTTATAGAATTATAAATTAAAAATAAATTATAAGGAAGACAAATATAATTTAAATAATTTCCTTAAATAACAAAAAATATAAACTTATAAAAAGAAGCAAAACATCAAAGAAAGTATTATTTTGTAATATATTTTAATTTGATTTTGAATAAATTTATGTTTTCCAAATATATTTAAAATAATATCTATCTTATTAATAATAGTTTATTAATTTATTTTTTGATCATTAATATAATATTTTTCAATATAATTGTTTATATTAAATTTACATGATATATAATTATTAAGAATATCATAACTAAATACAGTATTCACATATAAAAATAATTTAAAAATTGTTATATTTTAAAAGTTTATAACCTTCAAAAATGAGAAAAATTAACAAAGATAAATTTTTTGTTATATCATTATTTATATAAAACTTATAAACCATTAAATGCCTAAATACATACATATCTAAACTCTTAAACCCTGAAGACCCTTAATACTTAAACTTTTAAACTCGTAAACCTTTAATATAATTTAAATAATTTATAGAAATATTAATTACAAAATAAATTATGAGTGATACAAATATAATTTAAATAAAAAAATTTTCATCAAAAAAACATATAAGCTTATAAAATGATGCAAAAACTAAAAAAGAAATTATTATTTAGTAATAAATTTTACTTTGATTTAGAATCATTTTAGGTTTTTTAATTATATTTTAATTTATATCTATCATATTAATAATAGTTTAATAATTTATTTTTTGATAATTGATATAATATCTATCAATAAAATTGTTTATATTTAGTTTATATTATATATAGTTATAATATTTATTATTACTAAATATTGTATTCACATTTTTAAAAAATTTTAAAATTATAATATTTTCAAATGTAACCTTTGAAAAATTGAAAAAATATCAAAATTAAATTTTTTGTTATTTCATTGTTTGAATAAAACTTATAAACCATTAAATGCCTAAATGCTTAAATCAATAACTTCTAGATCTCGAAAACCCTAAATAGATAAATTTTTAAACATGTATATCCTAAATAATAAATAATAAATATCATTTTTATTTTTTTCATTATTATTTTAAATATTCATTTTAATTATTTATTTGTTTATTTTTATATAAATATTAATTAAAAAATAAATTATAAGTTAGACAAATATAATTTATATAAATTATTTTTCAACAAAAAATATAGATAAACTTAGTAAAAGAAGAAAAAAATTAAAAACAAAAAATTATTATATAGTAATATATTTTGCTTTGTTTCTGAATCATTTTAGGTTTTGTAATTATCTTTTAATTGATATCTAACTTATTAATAATAGATTATTAATTTATTTTTTGATCATTATTAGAATATTTATCAATAAAAATGTTTATATTGAATTTATATGATATATAAATTTAATAATTATTATAACAAAAATTTTATTCAATTTTGAAAAAAGTTTTAAAATTTTTATATTTTCAAAGATTATAACCTTTGAACATGTGAAAAAATAAAAAAAAATATTTTTTTTTGTTATTTCAATGTTTAAATAAAACCTATACACCACTAAATGCCTAAACACTTAAATCACTAAACTACGAAATCCTGATACCCCTATATTGATAATCCTTTAAACTTGTATACACTAAATAATAATTAATAAATCTCATTTTTATTTGTTTTCATTATAATTTAAAAAAAATCAATTTAATTTTTAGTTTTTTATTTGTATATCTGTATTAATTATAAAATAAATTATGAGTTAACAATATAATTTATAAAAATTATTTTTCATCAAAAAATAGATGAGCTAATAAAAAGAATAGAAATTTAAAAACAAATAATTATTATTAAGTAATATATTTTTCTTTGCTTTTGAATCATTTTAGGTTTAGATATTATATTTTAAGTAATATCAATCATATTCATAATAGATTTTTAATTTATTTTTTGATAATTATTAGAATATCTATGAATAAAATTGTTTATATTGAATTTATATGATATATAAATATTATGATTATTATAAATAAATATTTTATTCACTTTTGAAAAAAATTTAAAAATTATTATATTTTCAAAGGTTTTAATCTTTAAAAATGAGAAAGAATACAAAAAATAAATTTTTTGTTATTTCTTTTTTAAACAAAACTTATAGACCACTAAATGTTTACTTACTTAGATCAGTTACTCATAAAACCCGTAATCCCTAAATACATAATCCTTATAACAGCTGTATACTACTTAATAAATAATAAATCTCATTTTTATTTCTATTTATTATAATTTTAAATATTTATTTTAATTATTTATATTTTAATTTTTAGAAAAATTAATTACAAAATAAATTTCGAGTGAGACAGATATTATTTAAATTATTTATTTTTAATCATAAGAAAATATAAGCTTATAAAAAGATAGAAAAATTTAAAAATTAAAATATTATTATTTATTAATATATTTTTATTTGATTTTAAATCATTTTGTTTTATGTAAATATATTTTAATTAATATTTATATTATTAATAATAGTTTATTAATTTAATTTTTGATCATTATTATAATATCTATCATTAAAATTATTTATAATGAATTTATATGATATATAATTAATAAGACTATTATAATTATACATGTATTCACATTTCAAAAGATTTTAAAAATTATTTTATTTTTAAAGGTTATAACCTTTGAAAATCTAAAAAAATCAAAAAAAAATTAAATTTATTATATTAATAAAACATATATACCACTAGATGCCTAAAAACATAAATTGCTAAACTCCTAAATGACAAAACACCTTAATAATCGATCCATTAAATCGATATACTATATATAATTGTTGGGCAATTGTGTTTCCATGGTAGTGAGATTGAGATAGTGAAACAATAGAAAACAAGCAATATATATATCCCAATTCAGCAACCATCCAAGATAGAATCAAAAAACAAGAAATAAACACCGAAAATAATGTGGTTCGCTAGTCGATCAGTACGAGTAGCTAAATCCACCAGAAAATTCTCATGCGTTACAAATTAAAGCTAGAAAAATGTTTTACAGTATGTAGCACACAAAATAGTCGTGATAAATCGCACAGAGAGAAAAGAGAGAGAGACGATGAACAGTTCCACGAGTCCAAAAACAGCCACCCGAAAATGAAATTATAAAACATTTTTTATTAAAATTTTTTTCGGTTCATTTAACTGGAGCGGGTCGGATCATGAGACGCGTCGGGCTCTACTCCAATTTTGGCCCGATGTTTGGTCAGCGAGACCTCCGTTATTGTGCTACTGCTGCATCCCTGGCCTCTTAATATTTCCTTTCCTTCACTCACATGAAAATATTTAAAAAAATAATATTTTGTTATACAAACAGATTATCAAAAAATAAATTACATATACAGCAATAATAAATCTTAAATCTCATTTTAATTTGTATTCATTATAATTGTAAATATTTATTTTAAAAATTTATTAGTTTATTTTTTATATAAGTATTAATTACAAAATAAATAATTAGTCAAATAAATATAATATTAATAATTTACTTTTAATAAAAAAAATATAATCTTATAAAAAGATGTAAAAATTTAAAAACAAAAAATTATTATTTTGTAATAACTTTTACTTTGATTTTGAATCATTTTAGGTTTTGTAATTATATTTTAATTTATATCTATCATATTAATAATAGTTTATTAATAGTTTATAAATTTAATTTTGATCATTATTATTATATATATCAATAAAATTGTTTATATTGAATTTATATGATATATAATTATTAATATTATCATAACTAAGTATTGTATTCACATTTCAAAAAATTGTAAATATTATTATATTTTCAAAGGTTATAACCTATAAAAATGAGTAAAAATTATAGAAATTTTTTTTATATTTTATTTTATTAAATAAAACGTATAAACCACTTAAAGCCTAAAAACATAAATTGCTAAAATGCTAAATGAAAAAACATCTAAATACTTAATCCATTAAACTGGTATACAGTAATAATAAATCATAAATCTAATTTTAAATTTTATTCAGTATAATTTTAAATATTTATTATAAATATTTATCAGTTTATTTTTATAGAAATATTAATTACAAAATAAATTATTATTGAGAAATATCTAATTTAAATTAAACCGGTATCCCTAAATAATAAATAATAAATCTCATTTTTTTCATTATAATTTTAAATATTCATTTTAATTATTTATTTGTTTATTTTTATAAATATATTAATTACATAATAAATTATGAGTTAGACAAATATAATTTATATAAATTATTTTTCATCAAAAAAAATATACAAAAACTTTTTAAAAGAAAAAAAATTCAAAATAAAAAATTATTATATAGTAATATATTATGCTTTGCTTCTGAATCATTTTAGGTTTTGTAATTATATTTTAATTGATATCTTTCTTATTAATAATAGATTATTAATTTATTTTCTGATCATTATTAGAATAATTATCAATAAAATTGTTTATATTGAATTTATATGATATATAAATATAATGATTATTATAACTAAAGATTGTATTCACTTTAGAAAAAAATTTAAAATTTATTGTATTTTTAAAGGATATAACCTTTGAAAATATCAAAAAATAAGAAAAATAAATGTTTGGTAATTTTATTTTTTAAATAAAACATATAAACCACTACATGCATATATAGGTAATTCAGTAAACTCCTAAATACATAAACCATTAAACCACTATATACTACTAAATAATTAGTAAATCTAATTTTTATTTTATTTATTATAATTTTAAATATTGATTTTAATTATTTATTACTTTATTTTTTAAAGATATTTATTACAAAATAAATTATGAGTGCGACAAATATAATTTAAATAATTTATTTTTTATCAAAAAAAATATATAAGCTTATAAAAGAAGTAAAAATTTAAAAATTTAAAATTAATATACAGTAATATATTTTAGTTTAATCTTTAATCAATTTGGCTATTGTAAATTTTTTAATTAATATCTATCTTATTATTAATAGTTTATTAATTATATTTTTGATCATTATTATGTTATCTATCAATAAAATTGTTTATATTGAATTTTTATAATATATAATTATTAATATTAAAATAACTAAATATTGTATTCTCATTTCAAAAAATTTTAAATATTATTATATTTTCTAATGTTATAGCCTATGAAAATGATAAAAAATTATAGAAATTTTTTTTGTTATTTTATTTTTTTAAATAAAACCTATAAACCACTAAAAGCCTAAAAACATAAATCACTAAACTCCCAACGACTAAACCTCTAAATACTTAAATCATTAAACTGGTATACATTAATAATAAATCATAAATCTCGTTTTAATTTTAATTCAGTATAATTTTAAGTTTTTATTTTAATTATTTATAAATTTATTTTATAGAAATATTAATTACAAAATAAATTATTAGTGAGACCGATCTAATTTAAATTATACCGGTATCCCTAAATAATAAATTATAAATCTAATTTTGTTTCATTATAATTTTAAATATTCATTTTAATTATTTATTTGTTTATTTATATATAAATATTAATTACAAAATAAATTGAGTTAGATAAATATAATTTATATAAATTATTTTTCATCAAAAAATTATTGATAAACTTTTTAAAAGAATAAAAAATTTAAAACAAAAAATTAATATATAGAAATATATTTTGCTATTCTTCGGAATCATTTCAGTTTTTGTAATTATATTTTAATTGATATATATCTTATTAATAATAGATTATTAATTTAAATTTTGATTATTATTATATTATCTATCAATAAAATTGTTTATATTGAATTTATATGATATATAATTATTAATATTATTATAAATAATTATTGTATTCACATTTAAAAAATTTTAAATATTAGTATATCTTCAAAGGTTAAAACCAATGAAAATGAAAAAAAATTACCAATTTTTTTTTGTTATTTTATTGTTTAAATAAAACCTATAAACCACTAATGCCTAAAAACATAAATTGCTAAACTCCTAAACGACAAAACCTCTATTTACTTAAACCATTAAACGGGTGTACATTAATAAAAAATCATAAATCTAAATTTAAATTATATTAAGTATAATTTTAAATTTCTATTTTAATTATTTATAAGTTTATTTTTCTAGAAATATTAATTACAAAATAAATTATTAGTGAGACAGATCTAATTTAAATTAAACCAGTATCCCTAAATAATAAATAATAAATAATCAATCTCATTTTTAATTATAATTTTAAATATTCATTTTAATTAATTGTTTGTTTATTTATATATAAATATTAATTACAAAATAAATTGAGTTAGATAAATATAATTTATATAAATTATTTTTCATCAAAAAATTATTGATAAACTTTTTAAAAGAATAAAAAATTTAAAACAAAAAATTAATATATAGAAATATATTTTGCTATTCTTCGGAATCATTTTAGTTTTTGTAATTATATTTTAATTGATATATATCTTATTAATAATAGATTATTAATTTAAATTTTGATTATTATTATATTATCTATCAATAAAATTGTTTATATTGAATTTATATGATATATAATTATTAATATTATTATAAATAATTATTGTATTCACATTTCAAAAAATTTTAAATATTAGTATATCTTCAAAGGTTAAAACCAATGAAAATGAAAAAAAATTACCAATTTTTTTTTGTTATTTTATTGTTTAAATAAAACCTATAAACCACTAATGCCTAAAAACATAAATTGCTAAACTCCTAAACGACAAAACCTCTATTTACTTAAACCATTAAACGGGTGTACATTAATAAAAAATCATAAATCTAAATTTAAATTATATTAAGTATAATTTTAAATTTCTATTTTAATTATTTATAAGTTTATTTTTCTAGAAATATTAATTACAAAATAAATTATTAGTGAGACAGATCTAATTTAAATAATTTATTTTTCATCAAAAAAATATATATTCTTATAAAAATATGCAAAATTTTAAAAACAAAAATTTATTATTTAGTAATATATTTTATTTTTATTTTGAATCATTTTAGGTTTTGCAATTATATTTTAATTTATATCATTCTTATTAATAATAGTTTATTAATTTTTTATTGATCATTATTATAATATCTATTAATAAAATTATTTATATTGAGTTTACATTATATATAATTATTAAGATTATTATTACTAAATATTATATTCACATTTAAAAAAATTAATAATTATTATATTTTCAAAGGTTATAACCTTCAAAAATTTTAAAAAAAATCAAAAAATTAAATTTTTTATTTTTTCATACTTTAAATAAAAATTATAAATCACTTAAGGCCTAAACACTTAAATCACTAAAACCAAAAATACCTAAATACTTAAACCATTAAACTAGTATATCCTGAATAATAAATAATAAATCTCTATTTTATTTGTATTCATTATAATTTTAAATATTCATTTTAATATTTTATTAGTTTATTTTTATAGAATTATAAATTAAAAATAAATTATGAGGAAGACAAATATAATTTAAATAATTTACTTTTAATAAGAAAAAATATAAACTTATAAAAAGAAGCAAAACATCAAAGAAAGTATCATTTTGTAATATATTTTACTTTGATTTTGAATAAATTTATGTTTTTCAAATATATTTAAAATAATATCTATCTTACTAATAATAGTTTATTAATTTATTTTTTGATCATTAATATAATATATTTCAATAGAATTGTTTATATTGAATTTACATGATATATAATTATTAAGATTAGCATCACTAAATATAGTATTCACATAAAAAAAATTTAAAAATTGTTATATTTTCAAAGTTTATAACGTTCAAAAATGAGTAAAAATAACAAAAATAAATTTATTGTTAAATCATTGTTTAAATAAAACTTATAAACCATTTAATGCCTAAATACATAAATATCTAAACTCCTAAATCCTGAAGACTCTAAATACTTAAACCATTAATCTCCTAAACCTTAAATATAATTTAAATAATTTATAGATATATTAATTACAAAATAAATTATTAGTGATACAAATATAATTTAAATAATATATTTTTTATCAAAAAAAACATATAAACTTATAAAATGATGCAAAAACTAAAAAAAATTATTATTTAGTAATACAGTTTACTTTGATTTTGAATCATTTTAGGTTTTATAATTATATTTTAATTTATATCTATCATATTAATGATAGTTTATTAATTTATTTTTTGATAATTGATATCATATCTATCAATAAAATTATTTATAATTAGTTTATATTATATATAATTATAATGATTATTATTGCTAAATAATTTATTCACATTTTAAAAAAATTTTAAAATTATTATATTTTCAAATGTTATAACCTTTGAAGATGTGAAAAAATATCAAAAATAATTTTTTGTTATTTCATTGTTTAAATAAATCCTATAAACCACTAAATGCCTAGATACTTAATCAATAACTTCTAAATCTCAAAAACCCTAAATAGTTAAATTTTTTAAACATGTATATCCTAAATAATAAATAATAAATTTTATTTTTATTTTTTTCATTATAATTTTAAGTATACATTTTAATTATTTATTTGTTAATTTATATATATATATTAATTACCAAATAAATTATAAGTTATACAAATATAATTTATATAAATTATTTTTCAACAAAAAAATATAGATAAACTTAATAAAAGATGAAAAAAATTAAAAACAAAAAAAATATTATATCGTAATAAATTTTGCTTTGTTTCTGAATCATTTTAGCTTTTGTAATTATATTTTAATTGATATCTAACTTATTAATAATAAAATATTAATTTATTTTTTGATCATTATTAGATTATTTATCAATAAAAATGTTTATATTGAATTTATATGATAAATAAATTTAATAATTATTATAACTAAATATTATATTCACTTTTGAAAAAAGTTTTAAAATTTTATATTTTCAAAGATTATTACCTTTGAACATGTTAAAAAATAAAAAAACTATTTTTTTTTGTTATTTCATTGTTTAAATATAACCTATAAATCACTAAATGCCTAATCACTTAAATCACTAAACTACAAAATCCCGATACCACTTTATAGATAATCGATTAAACGGGGATACCCTTAATAATAATTAATAAATCTCATTTTATTTGTTTTTGTTATAATTTAAAAAATTTATTTTGATTGTTAAGTTTTATATATATATATATATATATATATATATATTAATTATAAAATAAATTATGAGTTAAAAATATAATTTATAAAAATAATTTTTCATCAAAAAATAGACAAGCTTATAAAAAGAGAAAATTTAAAAACAAATAATTATTATTATGTAAAATATTTTCCTTTGGTTTTGAATCATTTTAGGTTTTGATATTATATTTTAAGTAATATCAATCTTATTCATAAAAGATTTTTAATTTATTTTTTGATAATTATTAGAATATCTATCAATAAAATTGTTTATATTGAATTTATATGATATATAATTATTATGATTATTATAAATAAATATTGTATTCACTTTTGAAAAAAATTTAAAAATTATTATATTTTCAAAGGTTTATAATCTTAAAAAATGTGAAAGAATACAAAAAATAGATTTTTTGTTATTTCTAATTTAAATAAAACCTATAGACCACTAAATGTCTACTTACTTAAATCAGTAGCTCATAAAACCCGAAACCCCTAAATACATAAACCTTATAACAACTGTATACTACTTAATAAATAATAAATCTCATTTTTATTTCTATTTATTATAATTTTAAATATTAATTTTAATTATTTATATTTTAATTTTTTAGATAAATTAATTATAAAATAAATTTCGAGTGAGACCGATATTATTTAAAAAATTTATTTTTTATCATAAAAATATATAAGCTTCTAAAAAGATGGAAAATTTTTAAAATAAAATATTTTTATTTAGTAATATATTTTGATTTGATTTTGATTCATTTTGTGTTGTGTAAATATATTTTAATTAATATTTTTATTATTAATAATAGATTAATAATTTAATTTTTGATCATTATTATAATATCTTTCATTAAAATTATTTATATTGAATTTATATGATATATAATTAATAAGATTAATATAATTATACATGGTATTTACATTTCAAAAGATTTTAAAAATTAATTTATTTTTAAAGGTTATGACTTTTGAAAATCTAAAAAAAGTCAAAAAAAAATTTTTTATTTTTATTATATAAATAAAACCTATATACCATTAAATGCCTAAAAACATAAATTGCTAAACTCCTAAAAGACAAAACCCATAAATAATCGATCCATTTATTTGGTATACCATATATAATTGTTGGAAAATTGTGCTTACACGGTAGTGAGATTGAGATACAGAAACACAAATGCAACAGAAAACAAGCAATATATATATCCAAATTAAGCAACCATCCATGATAGAATCATAAAATGAGAAATAAACACCGAAAATAACGTGGTTCGCTTGTTGCTTAGTACGACTAGCTAAGTCCACCAGAAAATGCTTTTGCATTACAGATTAAAGCAAAAGAAATATCTTACAGTATGCAGCACACAGGATAGTCACGATAAATCGCACAGAGAGAAGAGAGAGAGACGATGAATAGTTCCACAGGTCCAAAAATAGCCACCATAAAATAAAATTACAAAACATTTTATATTAAAATTTCTCTCGGTTCATTTAACAGGAGCAAGTCGGATCATGAGATGGGTCAAACTCTGCTCCAATATCGGCCCACCGTCCGGTTAGCTAGACCTCCGTTATTGTGCTACTGCTGCATCCTCGGCCTCTTAATATTTCCTTTCCTGCATTTACCTGAAAATTATATTTTAATTTATAATTATATTAATTATATTGAATCATTTTAGGTTTTATATTATATTTTAATTTATATTTATCATATTAATAATAGTTTATTAATTTATTTTTTGATAATCGATTTCATATCTATCAATAAATTCATTTATAATTAGTTTATATTATATAAAATTATAATGATTATTATTACTAAATATTTTAATCACATTTTAAAAAAATTTTTAAAATTATTATATTTTCAAATGTTATAGACCTTTGAAAATGTGAAAAATAACAAATATAATTTTTTTGTTATTTCATTGTTTAAATAAATCCTATACAACCACTAAATGCCTAAATACTTAAATCAATAACTCCTAAATCTCCAAAACCCTAAATAGATAATCATTTTAAACTGG
>JAREIK010002301.1:127309-228543 GCA_029783825.1 Sapria himalayana | reverse complement strand
CATATGTAATTAAATCAGTAAACACCTAACCCCGTAATACCTAAATACATAAACCATTAAACTACTATATACTACATAATAATTAATAAATCTAATTTTAATTTCTATTATTATAGTTTTATATATTCATTTTAATTTTTATTATTTATTATAATAAATAATAATTAATAAATAATAAATAATAAATCTCATTATTATTTGTACTCTTTATAATTTTAAATATTCATTTTAATTATTTCTTAGTTTATTTTTATAGAAATATTAATTACAACATAAATAATGAGTGAGACATATATAATTAAAATAATTATTTTTTATGAAAAAAAATATATGCTTATAAAAATGAACAAAATTTGAAAAATTTAAAATTTTATTTAGTAATATAATTTATTTTGATTTTGAATTATTTTGGGTTCTACAAATATATTTTAATTAATACCTATCTTATTAATAATAGTTTATTAATTTATTTTTTGATCATCAAAATAATATATTTAATAAAACTTTTATTTTGAATTTACATCAAATATAATTATTACGATTATTATAACTAAGTATTGTATTCATATTTTAGAACTATTAAAAAATTATTATATTTTCAAAGGTTATAACCTATGTAAATTATGAAAATTCATAAAAATAAATTTTTTGTTATTTCATTGATTAAATAAAACCTATAAACACCTAAATGTGTAAACATAATATCAATAAACTCATTAACCCCAAAACCACAATAACTTAAACCATTAAATAGGTATACCCTAAATAATAAATAATAAATATCATTTTTATTAGTATTCATTATAATTTTATATATTCATTTTAATTATTATTTAGTTTATTTTTATAGAAATAAAAATTAAAAAATAAATTAATAGTGATACAATATAATTTAAATAATTTATTTTTCATCTAAAAATATATAAGCTTATAAATGGATAAAAAATTTTAAAAATTTAAAATTAATATTTAGTAAAATATTTCACTTTGATTTTGAATCTTTTTAGGTTTTGTAAATATATTTTAAACAATATTTATCTTATTAATAATTGTTTATTAATCTTTTGTATGATCTTTATAATAATATTTATTAATATTATTGATTATATTGAATTTACATAATATATAATTATTAAGATTATCAAAAATAACAAAAAAAATTTTTGTTATTTTATTTTTTAAATAAGACCTATAAACTACTAAATGACTAAATACTTAAATCACTAAATTCTTAAATACCAAAACTCCTAAATATATAATCTTTTAAACCTGTATATTTTATCTTATCAATAATAGTTTTATTTAATATCTATCTTATTAATATATTTCACTTGATTTTGAATCATTTTAGGTTTTGCAAATAAATTTTATTTAATATCTATCTTATTAATAATAGTTTATTAATTTATTTTATTATCGTCTTCATAATATCTATAAAAAAAATTATTATAACAAAATTATATTTTCAAATTTTAAAAAAATTTAAAAATTATTAAGTTTTCAAAGGGTTTTATAACATTTGAAAATAAGAAAAAATAAAAAAATAAATTTTTTGTTATTAGATTTTTTAAATAAAATCTATAAACCACAAAATACCTAAATTTTTATTGACTAAACTCCTAAACCCCGAAGCCCATAAATAAATAAGCCTTTAAATTAGTATACTCTAAATAATAAATAATAAATCTCATTTTTATTAGTATTCATTATAATTTTAAATATTCATTTTAATTATTTATCAGTTTATTTTTATTGAAATATTAATTACAAAATAAATTTTTAGTGAGACGGATATAATTTAAATAATTTATTTTTAATCAAAAAAATATAAGATCATAAAAAGAGGCAAAATTTTTAAAACAAAATATTATTATTTAGTAATTTATTTAATTTAATTTTGAATAATTTTATATTTTGCAATTATATTTTAATTTATATCATTCTAGTTAATAATAGTTTATTAATTTATTTATTGATCATTATTATAATAGCTATTATTAAAATAATTTATATTGATTTTACATTATATATAATTATCAAGATTATTATAACTAAATATTATATTCACATCTTAAAAAAATTAAAAATTATTATATTTTTGTTATTTTTAATAACAAAAATATAAAGTTATAAAAAAGCAAAATATTAAAATATTATTATTTAGTAATATATACTTAGATTTTGAATAAATTTAGATTTTTAAAATATATTTTAAATGATATCAATCTTATTAATAATAGTTTATTAATTTATTTATCGATCATTATTATAATATCTAGCAATGTGATTATTTATATTGAATTTAAATGACTTATATTTATTAAGATAATTATAACTAATTATTATATTTACATTTCAAAAAAATTTAGAAATTTTTATAATTTCAAAGGTTATAACCTTAAAAAAGTATTTAAAAAATAAAAATAAATTTTTTGTTATATCATTGTTTAAATAAAACTTATAGACAAATAAATGCCTAAGACTTAAATCTAATAAAATCTCAAACACAAAAGCCCCTAAACACTTAAAACTTTAAACTCGTAAACATTAAATATAATTTAAATAATTTATTTTTCACAAAAAAAAATATAAGCTTATAAAATGAAGCAAAAACTAAGAAACAAAAATTATTATTTGGTAATAAATTTTACTTTGATTTTGAATAATTTTAGATTTTGCAATTATATTTTAATTTATATCTATCTTATTAATAATAGCATATTAATTTATTTTTTGATAATTGATATCAAATCTATCAATAAAATTGTTTATATATAGTTTATAATATATATAATTATAATGATTCTTATTACTAAATATTATATTCACATTTTTAAAAAAATTCAAAATTATTATATTTTCAAAGGTTATAACCTTTGAAAATGTGAGAAAATATCAAAAATAATTTTTTTGTTATTTAATTGTTTAAATAAATCCTATAAACTAATAAATGCCTAAAAACATAAATAGCTAAAGTCATAAACGAAAAAACCTTTAAATACTTAAAATATTAAACTGGTATACATTAATAATAATTCATAAATCTCATTTTAATTTTTATTCAGTATAATTTTATATTTTTATTTTAATTAGTTATCAGTTTATTTTTATAGAAATATTAATTACAAAATAAATTATTAGTGAGCCAGATCTAATTTAAATTAGACTGGTATACCCAAAATAATAATGAATAAATCTCAATATTATCTTTTTCATTATAAATTTAAATATTCATTTTAATTATTTATTTGTTTATTTTTATATAAATATTAATTAAAAAATAAAGTATGAGTTAGACAAATATAATTTATATAAATTAATTTTCATCAAATAAATATGGATAAACTTTTTAAAATAAAAAATTTCAAAACAACAATTATTATATAGTAATATATTTTGATTTCATCTGAAAGATTTTAGGTTTTTTATTATATTTTAATTGATATCTATCTTATTAATAATAGATTATTAATTTATTTTTTGATCATTTTTAGAATATTTATTAATAATATTGTTTATATTGAATTTATATGATATATAAATATAATGATTATTATAACTAAATATTTAATTCACATTTGAAAAAAATTTTAAAATTATTATATTTTGAAATGTTATAACCTTTGAAAATATCAAAAAATAATAAAAATAAATATTTTGTTATTTTAATTTTTAAATAAAACCTATAAACCACTAAATGCATACACAGTAAAATCAGTAAACTCCTAAGGCCCATAAGGCCTAAATACATAAACCATTAAACTGATATATACTAGAGGTGTCAAACTGGCCGGGACGGGCCGGCCCGGCCCATTTTTTTAGGTCACGATCGTGATGTCGTGCCGGGCCGGGCGCGTCACGACCAATAGGCACGGCGGGCCGGGCCTTGCCCGGCCCGCTCGGACTTGCCTGTCCGAGCGGTTCGGGATACGGGGGACCGTGGTTTCGGGACACTCGGCATGGGATAAACCCGTGCTCGGTAAGCCGTGCCGCGGGCTGAACCGTGCCGGGCCAGGCCCGGCACGGCAACACGATGATATGCTAGTCCAAGTGTCGGAAGTCAATGAAACTTCACAACAATGAGATGATATGCTATCAAATAAATTCTCCTTTTCCTTCAAATACAAAGAAAAACAATCCCTCATTATAGAGTGCATAGATGGAATTTTAAATTGAGGCACACCAACTTCACAAAACTCATTAAACTCATCCCTCTCAACAAAACAAAAAGGCAATTCATCTTTTATTATCATTTTCACCAAAGCCTCCCTAACTATTTGTTGATCAAATTGCCAACAAGTTAATTTGTTATCAATTGAACTAGTACATTAAGTGAAACTCAACAAAGATTATGACTTGTCTTTACCTTTGTGAGCTTCTATTAATTCTTTTTTGTGTGGAAATTTTCTACAAGTTTCTCTCAAGTATTTCCATTAACCCGAAGTACCTTGATCACTTATGCCAAATATTCTTTCCCTACACAATATACAAGATGCACTACCAATTTTATTTCCCTCTGAATCAACTTATATCTCATAAGTATTCGAAATAGCCGACTTATACTTTTTATGAGCTTGAGGTTCAGATGTACCTTGACTTTCTTTTACAATTGGAATTGAAGAACCTACCGTAACAATAGGAACGTTCGTGAAAGGATGATGTTTGGATTTACCAGTACTTTGATCATTTGAGATGTGATCATCTTTAATTTATTGTATTTTTCATTTACCGTTGGATTGTGCCATCTGCATTGCCATTAATTAATATGATATGTTAAGCATAAATACATATAAATATTTCAAACTAGAAAGCTCTACAAAACTGACTGTAACACATTCAGCCCACTCATTCGGCCCAACCACAACATCACAACCATTACTCAACAAAACTGACTGAGACACATAATAATAATAATTAATCATTCAATTCTCGTCAGAAAAATAAACCAAAAGGCTGGTGGCATCTGAGACACGGTGGAGGCAACAAGAAGTGCGACGGACAAGGGCTGGACCTAACTGAACATGGCTGTAACTGCGTGAGGTGGCCTGGAACTCGTCGGAACATCAATAAGTTCATTGGAAGTGGATGGGCAGTAGCGGAATTGGTGACATCTTTATGTTATATATATATATATTCTTGGTTCTAGTATCGGTTTTTTAGGATGGGATGGTTCTCGGGATGGATATTGCTTAAGATCCAGAACCGTCACTAAATAAAACATACGTGACAGAACGGAACATTAAAAGTCAAAGTCAACGGATTTTTCTCTGTCTCGATTCTTTCGGGACAAGACATCGGGTCGGCTATAGAATCTCAGAGTCCCGTGAGCAACCCTACTAGATGCATATAAAGTTAAATCAGAAAACTACTAAACCCTGTAAAGCCTAAATACATAAACCATTAAACCGCAAAAAACTACTTAATAATTAATAAATCTATTTATTATTGCTATTTATTATATTTTTAATTATTAATTTTAATTATTTATTAGTGTATTTATTTATAAATATTTATTACAAAATAAATTATGAGTGGGATAAATATAATTTAAATAAAATATTATTTATCTAATAAAAATATACGCTTATAAAAGAAGTATAAATTTAAAAATTAAAAATTATTATCAAGTAATATAAGTTACTTTAATTTTGAATCAATTTAGGTTTTGTAAATATTTTTTAATTAATATCTATCTTAATATTAATAGTTTATAAATTAAATTTTTGATCATTATTATAATATCTATCAATAAAATTATTTATATTAAATTTATATGATATATAATTATTAATACTATTTTAACAAAATATTGTATTAAAATTTCAAAAAATTTTAAATATTATTATATTTTCAAATGTTATAACCAATGAAAAAGATAAAAAATTATAGAAATTGTTTCTGTTATTTTATTTTTTTAAATAAAACATATAAACCACTAAAAGCCTAAAAACATAAATCGCTAAACTCTTAACGACAAAACCTCTAAATATTTAAATCATTAAACTAGTATACCTTAATAATAAATCATAAATCTCATTTTAATTTTTATTGAGTATAATTTTAAATTTTTATTTTAATTATTTATCAATTTATTTTAAAGAAATATTAATTACAAAATAAATTATTAGTGAGACGGATCTAATTTAAATTAAACCAGTATCCCTAAATAATAAATAATAAATAATAAATCTCATTTTTTTCATATAATTTTAAATATTCATTTTAATTATTTATTTGTTTATTTATAAATAAATATTAATTACAAAATAAATTGAGTAAGACAAATATAATTTATATAAATTATTTTTTATCAAAAAATTATTGATATATTTTTAAAAGAAAAAAAACTTTCAAAACAAAAAATTATTATATAGTAATATATTTTGCTTTTCTTCTGAATCATTATAGGTTTTGTAATTATATTTTAATTGATATCTATCTTATTAATAATAGATTATTAATTTATTTTTTGATCATTATTAGAATATTTATCTATAAAATTGTTTATATTGAATTTATATGATATATAAATATAATGATTATTATAACTAAATATTATATTCACATTAAAAAAAATTTAAAAATTATTATATTTTCAAAGGTTATAACATTTGAAAATATCAAAAAATAATAAAATAAATTTTTTATTATTTTATTTTTTTAATAAAACCTATAAACCACTAAATGCATACACAGTTAAATCAGTAAACTCTTAAACCTCATAATGCCTAAATACATAAACCATTAAATAACTATATACTACTTAATAATTAATAAATCTAATTTTTATTTCTATTTATTATAATTTTAAATATTCATTTTAATTATTTATTAGTTTATTTTTATTGATATATTTATTACAAATTAAATAATGAGTGACATAAATATTTTAATTAATTTATTTTTAATCAAAAAAAATATATGCTTATAAAAGAAGTATAAATCTAAAAATTAAAAATTATTATCCAGTAATATATTTTACTTTAATTTTGAATCAATTTGGGTTTTGTAAATATTTTTTAATTAATATAAATATATTTTTTAATAGTTTATTAATTTAAATTTTGATCATTATTATATTATTTATCAATAAAATTGTTTATATTCAATTTATATGATATATAAATATTAATATTATTATAACTAAATATTGAATTCACATTTTAAATAATTTTAAATATTATTATATTTTCAAAGGTTATAACCAGTGAAAATGTGAAAAAATTACAAATCTTTATTTGTTATTTTATTGTTTAAATAAACCCTATAAACCACTAAATGCCTAAAAACATAAATTGCTAAACTTCTAAACGATAAAACATTTAAATACATAAACTATTAAACTAGTGTACATTAATAAAAAATCATAAATCTAAATTTAAATTTTATTAAGTATAATTTTAAATTTTTATTTTAATTATTTATCAGTTTATTTTTATAGAAATATTAATTACAAAATAAATTATTAGTGAGACAGGTCTAATTTAAAAAGTTTATTTTTCGTCAAAAAAAATATATATCCTTATATAAAGAGGCAAAATTTTAAGAACAAAAATTTATTATTTAGTAATATATTTTATTTTTATTTTGAATCATTTTAATTTTGCAATTATATTTTAATTTATATCATTCTTATTAATAATAGTTTATTAATTTTTTATTGATCATTATAATAATATCTATTAATAAAATTATTTATATTGAGTTTACATTATATATAATTATAAAAATTATTTTACTGAATATTATATTCACATTTAAAAAAATTAAAAATTATTATTTTTTCCAAGGTTATAACCTTCAAAAATTAAAAAAAATCAAAAAATTAAATTTTTTATTTTTTCATTCTTTAAATAAAAACTAATAATCACTTAAGGCCTACACACTTAAATCACTAAACCCTAAAACGCCTAAATACTTAAACCATTAAACTAGTATATCTTGAATAATAAATAATAAATCTCTATTTCTTTTCTATTCATTATAATTTTAAATAATCATTTTAATTATTTATTAGTTTATTTTTATAGAATTATAAATTAAAAATAAATTATAAGGAAGAAAAATATAATTTAAATAATTTCCTTAAATAACAAAAAATATAAACTTATAAAAAGAAGCAAAACATCAAAGAAAGTATTATTTTGTAATATATTTTAATTTGATTTTGAATAAATTTATGTTTTCCAAATATATTTAAAATAATATCTATCTTATTAATAATAGTTTATTAATTTATTTTTTGATCATTAATATAATATTTTTCAATATAATTGTTTATATTAAATTTACATGATATATAATTATTAAGAATATCATAACTAAATACAATATTCACATAAAAAAAATTTAAAAATTGTTATATTTTAAAAGTTTATAACCTTCAAAAATGAGAAAAATTAACAAAGATAAATTTTTTGTTATATCATTATTTATATAAAACTTATAAACCATTAAATGCCTAAATACATACATATCTAAACTCCTAAACCCTGAAGACCCTTAATACTTAAACTTTTAAACTCGTAAACCTTTAATATAATTTAAATAATTTATAGAAATATTAATTACAAAATAAATTATGAGTGATACAAATATAATTCAAATAAAAAAATTTTCATCAAAAAAACATATAAGCTTATAAAATGATGCAAAAACTAAAAAAGAAATTATTATTTAGTAATAAATTTTACTTTGATTTAGAATCATTTTAGGTTTTTTAATTATATTTTAATTTATATCTATCATATTAATAATAGTTTAATAATTTATTTTTTGATAATTGATATAATATCTATCAATAAAATTGTTTATATTTAGTTTATATTATATATAGTTATAATATTTATTATTACTAAATATTGTATTCACATTTTTAAAAAATTTTAAAATTATAATATTTTCAAATGTAACCTTTGAAAAATTGAAAAAATATCAAAATTAAATTTTTTGTTATTTCATTGTTTGAATAAAACTTATAAACCATTAATGCCTAAATGCTTAAATCAATAACTTCTAGATCTCGAAAACCCTAAATAGATAAATTTTTAAACATGTATATCCTAAATAATAATATAAATATCATTTTTATTTTTTTCATTATTATTTTAAATATTCATTTTAATTATTTATTTGTTTATTTTTATATAAATATTAATTAAAAAATAAATTATAAGTTAGACAAATATAATTTATATAAATTATTTTTCAACAAAAAATATAGATAAACTTAGTAAAAGAAGAAAAAAATTAAAAACAAAAAATTATTATATAGTAATATATTTTGCTTTGTTTCTGAATCATTTTAGGTTTTGTAATTATCTTTTAATTGATATCTAACTTATTAATAATAGATTATTAATTTATTTTTTGATCATTATTAGAATATTTATCAATAAAAATGTTTATATTGAATTTATATGATATATAAATTTAATAATTATTATAACAAAAATTGTATTCAATTTTGAAAAAAGTTTTAAAATTTTTATATTTTCAAAGATTATAACCTTTGAACATGTGAAAAAATAAAAAAAAATATTTTTTTTGTTATTTCAATGTTTAAATAAAACCTATACACCACTAAATGCCTAAACACTTAAATCACTAAACTACGAAATCCCGATACCCCTATATTGATAATCCTTTAAACTTGTATACACTAAATAATAATTAATAAATCTCATTTTTATTTGTTTTCATTATAATTTAAAAAAAATCAATTTGATTTTTAGTTTTTTATTTGTATATCTGTATTAATTATAAAATAAATTATGAGTTAACAATATAATTTATAAAAATTATTTTTCATCAAAAAATAGATGAGCTAATAAAAAGAATAGAAATTTAAAAACAAATAATTATTATTAAGTAATATATTTTGCTTTGCTTTTGAATCATTTTAGGTTTAGATATTATATTTTAAGTAATATCAATCTTATTCATAATAGATTTTTAATTTATTTTTTGATAATTATTAGAATATCTATGAATAAAATTGTTTATATTGAATTTATATGATATATAAATATTATGATTATTATAAATAAATATTTTATTCACTTTTGAAAAAAATTTAAAAATTATTATATTTTCAAAGGTTTTAATCTTTAAAAATGAGAAAGAATACAAAAAATAAATTTTTTGTTATTTCTTTTTTAAATAAAACTTATAGACCACTAAATGTTTACTTACTTAGATCAGTTACTCATAAAACCCGTAATCCCTAAATACATAATCCTTATAACAGCTGTATACTACTTAATAAATAATAAATCTCATTTTTATTTCTATTTATTATAATTTTAAATATTTATTTTAATTATTTATATTTTAATTTTTAGAAAAATTAATTACAAAATAAATTTCGAGTGAGACAGATATTATTTAAATTATTTATTTTTAATCATAAGAAAATATAAGCTTATAAAAAGATAGAAAAATTTAAAAATTAAAATATTATTATTTATTAATATATTTTTATTTGATTTTAAATCATTTTGTTTTATGTAAATATATTTTAATTAATATTTATATTATTAATAATAGTTTATTAATTTAATTTTTGATCATTATTATAATATCTATCATTAAAATTATTTATAATGAATTTATATGATATATAATTAATAAGACTATTATAATTATACATGGTATTCACATTTCAAAAGATTTTAAAAATTATTTTATTTTTAAAGGTTATAACCTTTGAAAATCTAAAAAAAATCAAAAAAAAATTAATTTATTATATTAATAAAACATATATACCACTAGATGCCTAAAAACATAAATTGCTAAACTCCTAAACGACAAAACACCTTAATAATCGATCCATTAAACCGATATACTATATATAATTGTTGGGCAATTGTGTTTCCATGGTAGTGAGATTGAGATAGTGAAACAATAGAAAACAAGCAATATATATATCCCAATTCAGCAACCATCCAAGATAGAATCAAAAAACAAGAAATAAACACCGAAAATAATGTGGTTCGCTAGTCGATCAGTACGAGTAGCTAAATCCACCAGAAAATTCTCATGCGTTACAAATTAAAGCTAGAAAAATGTCTTACAGTATGTAGCACACAGAATAGTCGTGATAAATCGCACAGAGAGAAAGAGAGAGAGATGATGAACAGTTCCACGAGTCCAAAAACAGCCACCCGAAAATGAAATTACAAAACATTTTTTATTAAAATTTTTTTCGGTTCATTTAACTGGAGCGGGTCGGATCATGAGACGCGTCAGGCTCTACTCCAATTTTGGCCCGATGTTTGGTCAGCGAGACCTCCGTTATTGTGCTACTGCTGCATCCCTGGCCTCTTAATATTTCCTTTCCTTCACTTACATGAAAATATTAAAAAAATAATATTTTGTTATACAAACAGATTATCAAAAAATAAATTACATATACAGCAATAATAAATCTTAAATCTCATTTTAATTTGTATTCATTATAATTGTAAATATTTATTTTAAAAATTTATTAGTTTATTTTTTATATAAGTATTAATTACAAAATAAATAATTAGTCAGATAAATATAATATTAATAATTTACTTTTAATAAAAAAAATATAATCTTATAAAAAGATGTAAAAATTTAAAAACAAAAAATTATTATTTTGTAATAACTTTTACTTTGATTTTGAATCATTTTAGGTTTTGTAATTATATTTTAATTTATATCTATCATATTAATAATAGTTTATTAATTTATTTTTGAAAATTGATATCATATCTATCAATAAAATTATTTATAATTAGTTTATATTATATATATTTATAATGATAAATATTACTAAATATTTTATTCACATTTTAAAAAAATTTTAAAATTATTATATTTTCAAATGTTATAACCTTTGAAAATGTGAAAAAATAACAAAAATAATTTTTTTGTTATTTCATTGTTTAAATAAATCCTATAAACCACTAAATGCCTAAATACGTATATTAATAACTCCTAAATCTCGAAAACCCTAAATAGATAATCATTTTAAACCGGTATACCCTAAATAAAAAATAATAAATCTCAATATTATTTTTTTAATTATAATTTAAAATATTCATTTTATTATTTATTCTTTTATTTTTATATAATTATTAATTACAGAATAAATTGAGTTAGGACAAATATAAATGCTGGGCAATTGTGCTTCCATGGTAGTGAGATTTAGATAGAGAAACACATAAACAACAGAAAACAAGCAATATATATATCCCAATTCATCAACCATCCATAATAGAATCAAAAAATGAGAAATAAACATCAATAACGTGGTTCGCTAGTCGCTCAGTACGACTAGCTAAATCCACCAGAAAATGCTTATGCGTTACAGATTAAATCAACAGAAATATCTTAGGGTATGTAGCACACAGAATAGTCGCGATATATCGCACATAGAGAAGAGATAGAGACGATGAACAGTTCCATGGGTCCAAAAATAGCCACCCGAAAATAAAATTACAAAACATTTTATATTAAAAATTTTCTTGGTTCATTTAACCAGAGCGGGTCGGATCATGAGACGGGTCAGGCTCTGCTTAAATTTTTGCTCGCTGTCTGTTCAATGAGACCTCCATTATTGTGCTACTGCTCCATCCTCGACCTCTTAATATTTTGTTTCCCGCACTTACATGAAAATATTTAAAAAATATATATATTTGGTTATACAAATAGATTATCAAAAAATAAATTACATATACAGCAATAATAAATCTTAAATTTCATTTTAATTTGTATTCATTATAAATTTAAATATTCATTTTAAATATTTATTAGTTTATTTTTTATATAAATATTAATTAAAAATAAATAATTAGTCAGAAAAATATAATATTAATAATTTACTTTTAATAAAAAAAATATAATCTTATAAAAAGAAGTACAAATTTAAAAACAAAAAATTATTATTTAGTAATTAATTTTACTTTGATTTTGAATCATTTTAGGTTTTGTAATTATATTTTAATTTATATCTATCATATTAATAAAAGTTTATTAGTTTATTTTTTGATAATTGATATCATATCTATCAATAAAATTATTTATAATTAGTTTATATTATATATAATTATAATGATTAATATTACTAAATATTTTATTCACATTTTAAAAAAATTTTAAAATTATTATAGTTTCAAATGTTATTACCTTTAAAAATGTGAAAAAATAACAAAAATTATTTTTTTGTTATTTCATTGTTTAAATAAATCCTATAAACCACTAAATACCGAAATACTTAAATCAATAACTCCTCAATCTCGAAAACCCTAAATAGACAATCATTTTAAATCGGTATACCCTAAATAATAAATATATTATTTTTTTCATTATAATTTAAATATTCATTTTAATTATTTATTCATTTATTTTTATATAATTATTAATTACAAAATAAATTATGAGTGCGACAAATATAATTTAAAAAATATATATGCTAATAAAAGAAGTAAAAATTTAAAAATTAAAAATTGTTATCGAGAAATATATTTTACCATAATTTTGAATAAATTTGGGTTTTGTAATTATTTTTTAATTAATATCTATCTTAATATCAATAGTTTATAAATATAATTTTGATCAGTATTATAATATATATCAATAAAATTGTTTAGTTAATTTATATGATATATTATTATTAATATTATTATAACTAAGTATTGTATTCACATTTCAAAAAATTTTAAATATTATTTTATTTTCAAAGGTTATAACCTATGAAAATGAGAAAAAATTATAGCAATTTTTTTTGATATTTTATTTTTTTAAATAAAACGTATAAACCACTAAAAGCCTAATAACATAAATCGCTAAAATCCTAAATGAAAAAACTTTTAAATACTTAAACCATTAAATTGGTGTACAGTAATAATAAATCATAAATCTCTATTTAAATTTTATTCAGTATAATTTCAAATTTTTATTTTAATTATTTATCAGTTTATTTTTGTAGAAATATTAATTACAAAATAAATTATTAGTGAGACAGATCTAATTTAAATTAAAATAGTATCCCTAAATAATAAATAATAAATCTCATTTTTTTTCATTATAATTTTAAATATTCATTTTAATTATTTATTTGTTTATTTATATATAAATATTAATTACAAAATAAATTGAGTTACACAAATATAATTTATATAAATTATTTTTCAACAAAAAATTATAGATAAACTTACTTAAAGAAAAAAAATTTTCAAAACAAAAAATTATTATATAGTAATATATTTTGCTTTGCTTCTGAATCATTTTACGTTTTGTAATTATATTTTAATTGATATCAATCTTATTAATAATAGATTATTACTTTATTTTTTGATCATAATTAGAATATTTAACAATAAAATTATTTATATTGAATTTACATGATATATAATTATAAAGATTATTATAACTAAATATTATATTTACATTTGTAAATAATTTAAAAATTATTATATTTTTAAAGGTTATCATCTTTGAAAATTAGATAATCACAAAAATAAATTTTTTGTTATTTTATTATTTATATAAAACCTATAAACTACAAAATGCCTAACGCTAAATCATTAAACTCCAAAACCCCAAAACTCTTAAATACTTAAACATTTAATTATAAAGATTATTATAACTAAATATTATATTTACATTTGTAAATAATTTAAAAATTATTATATTTTTAAAGGTTATCATCTTTGAAAATTAGATAATCACAAAAATAATTTTTTTGTTATTTTATTGTTTATATAAAACCTATAAACTACTAAATGCCTAACGCTTAAATCATTAAACTCCAAAACCCCAAAACTCTTAAATACTTAAACATTTAAACCATCTTTAAAGGTTTAAGTATTTATAAATAATATATAAATATTTATCAATAAATAATAGTTTATTAATTTATTTTTTGATCATTATTATATTTAAATTTATATTTAGGTTATTAATATCTATCAATAAAATTTTTTATTTTTAATTTACAAGATATATAATTATTATGTTTATTATAACTAAATATTGTATTCAAATTAAAAAAAATTTAAAAATTATTATATTTATAAAGGTTATAACCTTCAAAATTGATAAAAAATTTAAAAAATAATTTTTTTGTTATTTCATTATTTGAATAAAAGATATAAATTACTAAATGCCTAAACACTTAAATCACTAAACTCCTAAACTCTTAAGTACTAAAACCATTAAACCGGTATACCCTAAATAATTAATCATAAATCTCATTTTTATTTGTATTCATTATAATTTTAATAATCATTTTAATTATTTATTAGTTTTTTTTATAGAATATTAATTGCAAAATAAAATTATGAATGAGACAAATATAATTTAAATAACTTATCTTCATCAAAAAAATTTATAAGCTTATAAAAAGAATCAAAAATTTAAAAATAAAAATTTATTATTTAGTAATATATTTTACTTTTATTTTGAATCATTTTAGGTTTTGCAAATATATTTTAATTAATATCTATCTTATTAATAATAGTTGATTAATCTATTTTATGATAAGTATTATAATACTGATCAATAAAATTATTTTATTGAATTTACATGATATTTAATTTGTATGATTATTATAATTAAATTTGTATTAATATTTGAAAAAAAAATTAAAAATTATAATATTTTTAATGGTTATAAGCTTGAAAATGAAAAAAAAAACATAAAAATAATTTTTTTGTTATTTAAGTATTTAAATAAAACCTATAAACCACAAATTACCTAAATACTTAAATTACTAAACTTATGAACCCTGATACTACTGCACCACACACAAATAGCAATGGACCACAGAACACACGTGCACATATTCTTATCCATTTTGGTGTAGCATTTAGAGGGGCCAGCAAGTCCTCCAAGCAGTGAGAAGTATGAGCCACCAGCTTGAAAAGGGCCCCACTAACCCTATCAGGTAGTATAGAGGGCCACCCAATTGTCGCCCAACAGGAGTAGTGGGTAATCCATGATTAATTGGATAGCCAGCAAAATCCGAAGCATCACCAAGCAGGGCCAATAAGCAATGGAGTCCAGACCCGCCACACGGGAGCGAAAGATTCAAACTTGTAGGTTATGTTTGTAGTCTTATTTGTATTTTGGACATTGTATGCACCATGTATTTGTAGAGACAGATCATGACTTACTCACACACACAATCTTGTCTGTTCTCTATGTAGCATGCAATGGGGGCAACTAGACCCATGAGTATCTCTAAGTGGGGCCCACTAATCCATTTTGTAAATACACATTAGGCGATGCTAGACTCCCGGGAGCAGAACACCCATCTTTATAGAATTTTGTAATTTTACTTTTATTCTAGCTTGGTTGTACGCATAGATAATTAGACTATGAGATGGACCTCATCACACATGCACACCGATGCATGCATATTTTTTGATATTTTGATATAATATCAATCAATAAAATTATTTATATTTAGTTTATAATATATATTGTTATAATTATTATTATTACTAAATATTGAATTCACATTTTTTAAAATTTTAAAATTATTATATTTTCAAAGGTTATAACCTTTGAAAATTTGAAAAAATATCAAAAATAATTTATTTGTTATTTCATTGTTTAAATATAACTTATAAACCACTAAATGCCTAAATACTTGAATGAATAGCTTCTAAATCTCGAAAACCCTAAATATATAATTTTGTTAATCAGATATATCCTAAATAATAAACAATAAATCTCATTTTTATTTTTTTCATTATAATCTTAAATATTCATTTTAATTTTTGATTTTTTTATTTTTATATAAATATTAATTACAAAATAAATTATGAGTTAGACAATTATAATTTATAATTTTTATTTTTGATCAAAAAAATATAGATAAACTTATTAAAAGAAAAAAAATTAAAAACAAAAAATTATTATATAATAATATAATTTGCTTGGCTTCTGAATCATTATTTGTTTTGTAATTGTATTTTAATTGATATCTATCTTATTAATAATATATTATTAATTTATTTTTTGATCATTATTAGAATATTTATCAATAAAATAGTTTATATTGAATTTATATGATATTTAAATATAATAATTATTATAAATAAATTTTGAATTCACTTTCGAAATAAATTTTAAAATTATTATATTTTCAAAGGTTATAACCTTTGAATATGTGAAAAAATAAAAAAAAATATTTTTTTGATATTTCGTTATTTAAATAAAACCTATAAACGACTAAATGCCTATACACTTAATTAAATAATTCCTAAATCTGTAAAACCCTAAATAAAAAATAATAATCTTTTTAAACCGGTAACCCTAAATAATAAATAATAAATCTCAATATTATTTTTTTCATTATAATTTTAAATATTCATTTTAATTATTTATTTGTTTATTTATATATAAATATTAATTACACAATAAATTGAGTTAGACAAATATAATTTATATAAATTATTTTTCATCAAAAAATTATTGATAAACTTTTTAAAAGAAAAAAAAATTTCAAAACAAAAAATTATTATATAGTAATATATTTTGCTTTTCTTCTGAATCATTATAGGTTTTGTAATTATATTTTAATTGATATCTATCTTATTAATAATAGATTATTAATTTATTTTTTGATCATTATTAGAATATTTATCAATAAAATTGTTTATATTGAATTTATATGATATATAAATATAATGATTATTATAACTAAATATTGTAATCACTTTTGAAAAAAATATTACAATTATTATATTTTCAAAGGTTATAACCTTTGAAAATGTGAAAAAATAAAAAAACATATTTTTTCTTTGTTATTCTTATGTTTAAAAAAAACTTATACATCACTAAATGCAAAAGCAATTATATCACTATACTACAAAATCCCGATACCTCTATATAGATAATCCTTTAAATCGGTATACCCTAAATAATAATTAATAAATTTCAATTTTATTTATTTTCATTATAATTTAAAAAATTCATTTTGATTGTTTAGTTTTTTATTTTTATATATGTATTAATTATAAAATAAATTACGAGTTTAAAATATAATTTATAAAAATTATTTTTAATCAAAAAATTGATAAGCTTATAAAAAGAATAAAAATTTAAAAACAAATAATTATTATTTAATAAAATATTATGTATTGATTTTGAATCATTTTAGGTTTTGATATTATATTTTATGTAATATCAATCATATTCATAATAGATTTTTAATTTATTTTTTGATAATTATTAGAATATCTATCATTAAAATTGTTTATATTGAATTTATATGATATATAATTATTATGATTATTATAAATAAATATTGTATTCACTTTTGAAAAAAAAATTAAAAATTATTATATTTTCAAAGGTTATATTCTTAAAAAAGAGAAAAAATAATAAAAATAAATTTTTAGTTGTTTTATTTTTTAAATAAAACCTATAGATGATTAAATACTTACTTACTTAAATTAGTAAGCTCATAAACCTAACAACCCCTAAATACATAAACATTTTAACATCTATATACTACTTAAAAAATAATAAATCTCATTTTTATTTCTATTTATTATAATTTTAAATATTCATTTTAATTTATTTATAGTTTAATTATTTAGAAAAATTAAATACAAAATAAATTTCGAGTAAGACAAAAATTATTTAAATAATTTATTTTTAATCAAAAAAATATAAGCTTATAAAGAGAACAAATTTAAAATTAAATATTATTATTTAGTAATATATTTTGATTTTATTTTAAATCATTTTGTGTTATGTAAATATATTTTAATAAATATATATATTATTAATAATAGTTTATTAATTTAATTTTTGATCATTAGTATAATATCTTTCATTAAAATTGTTTATATTGAATTTATATGATAAATAATTAGTAAGATTAATATAATTATACATAGTATTCACATTTCAAAAAATTTTAAAATTTATTTTATTTTTAAAGGTTATAACCTTTGAAAATCAGAAAAAATATAAAAAAATATTTATTTTTATTATATAAATAAAACCTATAAACAACTAAATACCTAAAAACATAAATTGATAAACTCTTAAATGACAAAACTCGTATAAATAATCAAACCATTAAATCGAGATACCACATATAATAAATCATATATCTCATTTTAATTTGTATTCATTATAATTTTAAATATTCATTTTAATTATTTATTAGTTTATTTTATATAGAAATATTAATTACAAGATAAATAATGAGAGAGACAACTATAATTTTAATAATTTATTTTTAATCAAAAAAAATATAAGCATATAAAAAGAAGTAAAAATTTAAAAACAAAAAATTATTATTTAGTAATATATTTTACTTTGATTTTGAATCATTATATATAGGTTTTGCAATTTTATTTTAATTGCTATCAATCTTATTAAGAATAGTTTATTAATTTATTATTTGGTCAATTTTATAATATCTAACAAAAAATTACTTATATTGAATTTAAATGTCTTATAATTATTAAGATTATTATAACTAAATATTATATTTACATTTGAAAAAATGTTAAAAATTATTATATTTTCAAAGGTTATAACCTTCAAAAATGAGAAAAAATAACAAAAATAATTTTTTTATTATTTTATTATTTAAATAAAACTTATAAACCACTAAATGCCTAAACATTTAAATCTCTAGACTCCTAAACCCCAAAACACCCTAAATACTTAAACCATTAAACCTATATTACCTAAATAACAAATAATAAATCTCATTTTTATTTGTATTCATTATAATTTTAAATATTCATTTTATTTATTTTTTAGTTTATTTTTATAGAAATATTAATTACAAAATAAATAATGAGTGAGACATATATAATTTAAATATATTATTTTTTATGAAAAAAAATATAAGCTTATAAAAATAAATAAAATTTCAAAAATTTAAAATTTTATTTAGTGATATAATTTACTTTGATTTTGAATTATTTTGGGTTCTGCAAATATATTTTAATTAATATCTGTCTTATTAATAATAGTTTATTAATTTATTTTTTTAATCATCAAAATAATATATATTAATAAAATTTTTTATATTGAATTTACATCAAATATAATTATTAAGATTATTATAACTAAGTATTGTATTCATAATTTAAAACTATTAAAAATTTATTATATATTCAAAGGTTATAACATTTGAAAATCACGAAAATTCATAAAAATATATTTTTTGTTATTTCATTGATTAAATAAAACCTATTTATCAATAAATAAAACCTAAATGTGTAAACATATAAATCAATAAATTCATTAACCCCAAAACAACAATAAACTTAACCACTAAATTGGTATACCCTAAATAATCAATCATAAATCTCATTTTTATTAGTATTCATTATAATTTTATATATACATTTTAATTATTTATTAGTTTATTTTTATAGAAATATAAATTAAAAAATAAATTAATTAAAGACAAATATAATTTAAATAAATTATTTTTCATCAAAAAATATATAAGCTTATAAATGGATACAAAAATTTAAAAATTTAAAAATTTAAAATTAATATTTAGTAAAATATTTCACATTGATTTTGAATCATTTTAAGTTTTGTTAAAATATTTTAAACAATATTTATCTTATTAATAATTGTTTATTAATCTTTTGTATGATCATTATTGTAATATATATCAATATAATTGTTTATATTGAATTTACAAGATAAATAATTATTAAGATTATCATAACTAAATATAGTATTCACATTTAAAAAAAATATAAAAATTGTTATACTTTCAAAGGTTATATCCTTCAAAAATGAGAACAAATAACAAAAAAAAATTTGTTATTTTATTTTTTAAATAAAACCTATAAACTACTAAATGACTAAACACTTAAATTACTAAATTTTTAAATCCCAAAACTCCTAAATATATAATCTTTTAAACCTGTATATTTTATCTTATTAATAATAGTTTTATTTAATATCTATCTTATTAATATGATTTTACTTTGATTTTGAATCATTTTAGGTTTTGCAAATAAATTTTTTTTAATATCTATCTTATTAATAATAGTTTATTAATTTATTTTATTATTGTCATCATAATATCTATAAAAAAATTATTTATATTGAATTTACATCATATATAATTATTTAGATTTTTATACCAAAATAATATTTTCATTTTCAAAAAAATTTAAAAATTATTAAGTTTTCAAAGGTTATAACCTTAGAAAATAAGAAAAAATAAAAAAATAATTTTTTTGTTATTAGATTTTTTTAATAAAATCTATAAACCACAAAATACCTAAATTCTTAATGACTAAACTTTTAAACCCATAAGCCCATAAATACAGAAGCCTCTATATTAGTATACTCTAAATAATAAATAATAAATCTCATTTTTATTAGTATTCATTATAATTTTAAATATTCATTTTAATTATTTATCAGTTTATTTTTATTGAAATATTAATTACAAAATAAATTATTAGTGAGACGGATATAATTTGAATAATTTATTTTTCATCAAAAAAATATAAGATCATAAAAGGAGGCAAAATTTTTAAAACAAAATATTATTATTTAGTAATTTATTTTAATTTAATTTTGAATAATTTTAGATTTTGCAATTATATTTTAATTTATATCATTCTTATTAATAATAGTTTATTAATGTTTTATTGATCATTATTATAATATCTATTAATAAAATATTTATATTGAGTTTACATTATATATAATTATTAAGATTATTATTACTGAAAATGATATTCACATTTAAAAAAATTTAAAATTATTATATTTTCAAAGGTTATAACCTTCAAAAATTAAAAAAAAATCAAAAAATTAAATTTTTTATTTATTCATTCTTTAAATAAAAACTATAAATCACTTAAGGCCTAAAGACTTAAATCACTAAATGCCAAAACACCTAAATACTTAAACCTTTAAACCTGTATATCCTAAATAATAAATCTCAATTTTATTTATATTAATTATAAATTTATATATTTATTTTAATTATTTATTAGTTTATTTTTATAAATTATAAATTAAAAAATAAATTATGAGGAAGATGAATATAATTTAAATTATTTATTTTTAATAACAAAAATATAAAGTTATAAAAAAAGCAAAATATTAAAAAAATTATTATTTAGTAATATATACTTTGATTTTGAATAAATTTAGATTTTGCAAATATATTTTAAATAATATCTATCTTATTAATAATAGTTTATTAATTTATTTATCGATCATTATTATAATATCTAGCAATGTGATTATTTATATTGAATTTAAATGACTTATATTTATTAAGATAATTATAACTAAATATTATATTTACATTTCAAAAAAAATTAGAAATTTTTATATTTTCAAAGGTTATAAACTTAAAAAATTAGAAAAAAAATAAAAATAAATTTTTTGTTATATCATTGTTTAAATAAAACTTATAGACTACTAAATGCCTAAACACTTAAATCTATAAACTCTTAAACACAAAAGCTCCTAAACACTTAAAACATTAAACTCGTAGACATTAAATATAATTTAAATAATTTATTTTTCAACAAAAAAAATATAAGCTTATAAAAAGAAGCAAAAACTAAAAAACAAAAATTATTATTTGGTAATAAATTTTACTTTGATTTTGAATAAATTTAGGTTTTGCAATTAAATTTTAATTTATATCTATCATATTAATAATAGCATATTAATTTATTTTTTGATAATTGATATCATATCTATCAATAAAATTGTTTATATTTAGTTTATATTATATATAATTATAATGAATCTTATTACAAAATATTGTATTCAAAATTTTAAAGAAATTTAAAATTATTATATTTTCAAAGGTTATAACCTTTGAAAATGTGAGAAAATATCAAACATAATTTTTTTTATTTCATTTTTTAAATAAAACCTATAAACTATTAAATGCCTAAACACTTAAGTCAATAACTCCGAAATCTCGAAAACCCTAAATAGATAATCCTTTTAAACTGGTATACCCAAAATAATAAATAATAAATCTCAATATTATTTTTTTAATTATATTTTAAAATATTCATTTTAATTATTTATTCGTTTATTTTTATTAAATATTAATTACAATATAAATTATGAGTTAGACAAATATAATTTATATAAATTATTTTTCATCAAAAAATATAGATAAATTATTAAAAAGAATAAAAAATTTCAAAATAAAAATTTATTATATAGTAATATAATTTGTTTTCCTTCTGAATCATTTTAGGTTTTGAAAATATATTTTTTATTTATATTTATCATATTAATAATAGATTATTAATTTATTTTTTGATCATTATTGGAATATTTATCAATAAAATTACTTATATTGAATTTATATGAAATATAAATATAATGATTATTATAAATTAATATTGAATTAACTTTTGAAAATGATTTAAAAATTATTATATTTTCAAAGGTTATAAAATTTGAAAATATATAAAAATAATAAAATAAATTTTTTGTTTATTTATTTTTTAAATAAAACATATAACCACTAAATGCATAAATGGTTAAATCACTAAACTCCAAAATCTCGTAATGCCTAAATACATAAACAATTAAACCACTATATACTACTTATTAATTAATAAATCTAATTTTTATTTCTATTTATTATAATTTTAAATATTTATTAGTTTATTTCTATAGAAATATTTATTACAAAATAAATTATGAGTGCGAGAAATATAATTTAAATAATTTATTTTTTAATAAATAAAAGTATTTACACTTATAAAATAAGTAAAAATTTAAAAATTAAAAATTATTATTAAGGTATATATTTTACTTTAATTTTGAATAAATTTCGGTTTTGTAAATATTTTTTAATTAATATCTATCTTATTATTAATAGTTTATTAATTTAATTTTTGATCATTATTATAATATCTAGCAATAATATTGTTTATATTGAATTTATATTATATATAATTAATAATATTATTATAACTAAATATTATATTCACATTTCAAAAAATATTAAATATTTTTATATTTTCAAAGGTTATGACCTATGAAAATGATAAAAAATTATGAATTTTTTTTGTTATTTTATTGTTTAAATAAAACCTATAAACCACTAAATGACTAAAAACACAAATCACTAAACTCCTAAATGAAAAAACCTATAAATACTTAAACAATTAAACTAGTATACATTAATAATAAATCATAAATTTCATTTTAATTTTTATTCAGTTTAATATTTAATTTTTATTTAATTATTTATCAGTTTATTTTTATATAAATATTAATTACAAAATAAATTATTAGTGAGACAGATGTAATTTAAATTAAGCCGGTATATCTTAAATAATAAAGAATAAATCTCATTTTTTTTTCATTTTAATTTTAAATATTCAAATTTAATTATTTATTTCTTTATTTTTATATAAATATTAATTACAAAATAAATTATGAGTTACACAAATATAATTTATATAAATTATTTTTTATCAAAATAATATGGATAGAATTTTTAAATGAAAAAAAAAATTTCAAAACAAAAAATTATTATATAGTAATATATTTTGCTTTGCTTCTAAATCATTTTAGGTTTTGTAAATATATTTTAATTGATATCTATCTTATTAATAATAAATTAATAAATTATTTTTTCATCATTATTAGAATATTTATCAATAAAAATATTTATATTTAATTTATATGATATATAAATATAATGATTATTATGACTAAATATTGTATTCACATTTGAAAAAATTTTTAAAATTATAATATTTTCAAAGGTTATAATTTTTGAAAATGTGAAAAAATAATAAAAAATAAATTTTTTGTTATTTCATTTTTTTAATAAAACCTATAGATCATTAAATGCTTACTTACTTATATCACTAAGCTCATAAATCCCGAAACCCCTAAATACATAAAACTTTTAACAGCTATATACTACTTAATAAATAATAAATATCATTTTTATTTCTATTTATTATAATTTTAAATATTCATTTTAATTAATATTAATATTATTAATAATAGTTTATTAATTTAATTTTTGATCATTATTATAATATCTATCATTAAAATTATTTATATTTAATTGATATGATATATAATTAGTAAGATTAATATAATTATACGTGGTATTCATATTTCAAAAATTTTAAAAATTATTTTATTTTCAAAGGTTATAACCTTTGAAAATCAGAAAAAATCAAAAATAGAATTTTAAATTTTTATTATATAAATAAAACCTATAAACCACTAAATAATCAAACCATTAAACTAATATACCATATATAATAAATCATAAATCTCATTTTAATTTGTATTCATTATAATTTAAAATATTCATTTTTATTATTTATTAGTTTATTTTTATATAAATATAAATTAAAAAATAAATTAATAGTGAGACAAATATAATTTAAAAAATTTATTTTTCATCATAAATATATAAGCTTATAAATGGATACAAAAATTTAAAAATTTAAAATTTATATTTAGTAAAATATTTCACTTTGATTTTGAATCATTTTAAGTTTTGTAAATATATTTTAAACAATATTTATCTTATTAATAATTATTTATTAATCTTTTGTATGATCATTATTATAATATATATCTATATAATTGTTTATATACAATTTATATGATATATAATTATTAAGATTATCATAACTAAATATAGTATTCACATTTAAAAAAAATTTAAAAATTGTTACAATTTCAAAGGTTATATCCTTCAAAAATGATAACAAATAACAAAAAAAAATTTGTTATTTTATTTTTTAAATATAACCTATAATAATCTTTTAAACACTTAAATAACTAAATATATAATCTTTTAAACACTTAAAAAAATATATTAATAACTAAATTCCTAAACACTTAAATCACTAAATTCTTAAATCCCAAAACTCCTAAATATATAATCTTTTAAACCTGTATATTTTATCTTTTAAATAATAGTTTTATTTAATATCTATCTTATTAATATATTTTACTTTGATTTTGAAGCATTTTAGGTTTTGCAAATACATTTTATTTAATATTTATCTTATTAATAATAGTTTATTAATTTATTTTATTATCGTCATCATAATATCTATAAAAAATTTATTTATATTGAATTTACATAATATATATTTATGTAAATTATTATAACAAAGTAATATTTTCACATTTTACAAAAATTTAAAAATTATTAAGTTTTAAAAGGTTATAACAATTGAAAATAAGAAAAAATAAAAAAATAATTTTTTTGTTATTAGATTTTTTTATTAAAATCTATAAAAAACAAAATAACTAAATTCTTAATGACTAAACTCATAAACCCCGAAGGCCATAAATAAATAAGCCTTTAAATTAGTATACTCTAAATAATAAATAATAAATCTCATTTTTATTAGTATTCATTATAATTTTAAATATTCGTTTTAATTATTTATCAGTTTATTTTTATTGAAATATTAATTACAAAATAAATTATTAGTGAGACGGATATAATATAAATAATTTATTTTTCATCAAAAAAATATAAGATCATAAAAGAGGCAAATTTTTAAAACAAAATATTATTATTTAGTAATTTAATTTAATTTTTAATAATTTTAGATTTTGCAATTATATTTTAATTTATATCATTCTAATTAATAATAGTTTATTAATTTATTTATTGCTCATTATTATAATATCTATTAATAAAATTATTTATATTGATTTTACATTATATATAATTATTAAGATTATTATAACTAATATTATATTCACATTTTAAAAAAAATTAAAAATTATTATATTTTCAAAGGTTATGACCTTCAAAAATTATATAAAATCACCAAAGGCATAAACACGTAAATGACTAAACCCTAAAACCCATAAATACTTAAACCATTAAACCGGTATATCCTAAATAATAAATAATAAATCTCAATTTTATTTGTATTCATTATAATTTTAAATATTTATTTTAATTATTTATTAGTTTATTTTTATAGAATTATAAATTACAAAATAAATTATGAGGAAGACAAATATAATTTAAATAATTTATTTTTAATAACAAAAATATAAACTTATAAAAAAAGCAAAATATTAAAAAAATTATTATTTAGTAATATATACTTTGATTTTGAATAAATTTAGATTTTGCAAATATATTTTAAATAATATCTATCTTATTAATAATAGTTTATTAATTTATTTATCGATCATTATTATAATATCTAGCAATGTGATTATTTATATTGAATTTAATTGACTTGTATTTACTAAGATTTTTATAACTAAATATTATATTTACATTTAAAAAAAATTTAGAAATTTTTATATTTTCAAAGGTTATAACCTTAAAAAATTAGAAAAAAAAATAATAATAAATTTTTTGTTATATCATTGTTTAAATAAAACTTATAGACTACTAAATGCCTAATCACTTAAATCTATAAACTCTTAAACACAAAAGCTCCTAAACACCTAAAACTTTAAACTCGTAACCCTTAAATATAATTTAAATAATTTATTTTTCATCAAAAAAAAAGTACAAGCTTATAAAAAGAAGCAAAAACTTAAAAACAAAAATTACTATTTGGTAATAAATTTAACTTTGATTTTGAATAATTTTATGTTTTGGAATTATATTTTAATTTATATCTATCATATTAATAAAGCATATTAATTTATTTTTTGATAATTGATATCATATCTATCAATAAAATTATTTATATTTAGTTTATATTATATATAATTATAATGATCCTTATTACTAAATATTGTGTTCACATTTTTATTAAAATTTAAAATTATCACATTTTCAAAGGTTATAACCTTTGAAAATGTGAGAAAATATCAAAATTTTTTTTTGTTATTTCATTGTTTAAATAAATCCTATAAACTACTAAATGCCTAAATACTCAAGTCAATAACTCCGAAATCTCGAAAACCCTAAATAGTTAATTCTTTCAAACTACTAAACCCTAAATAATAAATAATAAATCTAAATATTATTTTTTTTATTATAAATTAAAATATTCATTTTAATTATTTATTCGTTTATTTTTATTATATATTACTTACAATATAAATTATGAGTTAGGCAAATATAATTTATATAAATTATTTTTCATCAAAAAATATAGATAAACTTATAAAAAGAAGATAAAATTTTAAAACAAAAATTTATTATATAGTAATATATTTTGCTTTCCTTCTGAATCATTTTAGGTTTTATCATAATATTTTAATTGATATCTATCTTATTAATAATAAATTATTAATTTATTTTTTGATCATTATTAGAATATTTATCAATAAAATTATTTATATTGAATTTATATGAAATATAAATATAATGATTATTATAACTAAATATTGAAGTCACTTTTGAAAAAAATTTAAAAATTATTATATTTTCAGGTTATAACATGTGAAAATATCAAAAAATAATAAAAAATAAATTATTTGTTTATTTATGTTTTAAATAAAACCTATAACCACTAAATGCATACACAGTTAAATTAGTAAACTCCTAAATCTCGTAATGCTTAAATACATAAACCATTAAACCGCTATATACGACTTAATAATTAATAAATCTAATTTTTATTTCTATTTATTATAAATTTAAATATTTATTTTAATTATTTATTAGTTTATTTTTATAGAAATATTTATTGCAAAATAAATTATGAGTGCGAGAAATATAATTTAAATAATTTATTTTTAATCAAAAAAAGTATTTATGCTTATAAAATAAGTAAAAATTTAAAAATTAAAAATTATTATTAAGTATTATATTTTACTTTAATTTTGAATCAATTTGATTTTTCTAAATATTTTTTAATTAATATCTATTTTATTATTAATAGTTTATTAATTTAATTTTCGATCATTATTATAATATCTATCAATAAAATTATTTATATTGAATTTATATGATATATAATTATTAATATTGATATAACTAAATATTATATTCACATTTCAAAAAATGTTAAATATTATTATATTTTCAAAGGTTATGACCTATGAAAATGAGAAAAAATTACAATTGTTTTCTGTCATTTTATTGTTTAAATAAAACCTATAAACCACTAAATGCCTAAAAACAAAAATTACTAAACTCCTAAAGGACAAAACCTCTAAATACTTAAACAATTAAACTGGTATACATTAATAATAAATCATAAATTTCATTTTAATTTTTATCCAGTTTAATTTTAAATTTTTATTTTAATTATTTATCAGTTTATTTTTATAGAAATATTAATTAAAAAATAAATTATTAGTTAGATAGATCTAATTTAAATTAAACAGGTATACCCTAATTTAAATAAATTATTAATTACAAAATAAATTGAGTGATACAAATATAATTTAAATAATTTATTTTTCATCAAAAAAATATATAAGCTTATAAAAAGAAGCAAAAACTAAAAAACAAAAATTATTATTTAGTAATAAATTTTACATTGTTTTTGAATCATTTTAGGTTTTTTAATTATATTTTAATTTATATCTATCATATTAATAATTGCATATTAATTTATTTTTTGATAATTGGTATCATATCTATCAATAAAATTGTTTATATTTAGTTTATATTATATATAATTATAATGATTATTATTACTAAATATTGTATTCACATTTTTATAAAATTTTAAAATTATTATATTTTCAAAGGTTATAACCATTGATAATGTGATAAAATATCAAAAATAATTTTTTTTATTATTTCATTGTTTAAATAAAACCTATAAACCACTAAATGCCTAAAAACATAAATCGCTAAAGTCATAAATGAAAAAACCTATAAATACTTAAAATATTAAACTACTTTACATTAATAGTAATTCATAAATCTCATTTTAATTTTTATTCAGTATAATTTTAAATTTTTATTTTAATTATTTATCAGTTTATTTTTATAGAAATAATAATTACAAAATAAATTATTAGTGAGACAGATCTAATTTAAAATAGACTAGTATACCCAAAATAATAAAGAATAAATCTGAATATTATTTTTTTCAGTATAATTTTAAATATTCATTTTAATTATTTATTTGTTTATTTTTATATAAATATTAATTCAAAAATAAATTATGAGTTAGAAAAATTTAATTTAAATAAATTAATTTTTATAATAAAAATATGGATAAACTTTTTTAAAAAAAATCTAAACAACAAATTATTATATAGTAATATATTTTGATTTCTTTTGAATCATTTTATGTTGAATATCAATAAAATTTTTTATATTGAATTTATATGATATATAATTATTAATATTATTATGACTAAATATTGCATTCACATTTCACAAAATTGTAAATATTATTATATTTTCAAAGGTTATAACCTATGAAAATGTTAACAAATTATAGAATTTTTTTTCGTTATTTTATTTTTTTATATAAAACCTATAACCCACTAAAAGCCTAAAAACATAAATCGCTAAACTCCTAACTACAAAACCTATAAATACTTAAACTATTAAACTGTTATACATTAATAATAAATTTTAAATCTCATTTTAATTTTTATTCAGTATAATTTTAAATTTTTATTTTTATTATTTATAAGTTTATTTTTATAGAAATATTAATTACAAAATAAATTATTAGTGCGACGAATCTAATTTAAATTAAACTGGTATCCCTAAATAATAAATAATAAATAATAAATCTCATTTTTTTATTATAATTTTAAATATTAATTTTAATTATTTATTTGTTTATTTATATATAAATATTAATTACAAAATAAATTATGAGTTTGACAAATATTATTTATATAAATTATTTTTCATTAAAAAAATATAGATAAACTTATTTTAAAAAAAATTCAAAAACAAAAAATTAATATATAGTATTATATTTTTATTTGCTTCTGAATCATTTTAAGTTTTGTAATTATATTTTAATTAATATCTATCTTATTATTAATGGATTATTAATTTATTTTTGATTATTATTAGAATATTTATCAATAAAATTGTTTATATTGACTTTATATATTATATAAATATAATGATTAGTATAACTAAATATTGTATTCACATTTCAAAAAAATTTATAAATTATTATATTTTCAAAGGTTATACCTTTGAAAATATCATAAAATAATAAAAATAAATCTTTTGTTATTTTATTTTTAAAATAAAACCTATAAACAACTAAATGCTAGGGGTGCTCATGGGACGGGATGGGATGGGGATTACAAATCTCCACTCCCTTCCCACAGTTCGAAGATTTTTTTTGAAGATCCAGAACCATCCTATAGGTTAAAAATATCGCGACTGGATGGGACGTAGATCGGTGATTTTGTGTAGGAGAAAATGGTTCCTGGATGGAATGGAGTTCAAACAATTTTTTTTATTTATTTTCTTCAAACCAGCCAAGTTAGTTAATGTTAAACCTTTTGTTGTACCATTTAGCATTCCTTAGTTATGTATCTTTCAAACTCAAATTGGGCCAATTTTGTTTTGTCAAATAGACTGAATACCGCAAATGTGTTCCATTACCTTGTCAAAAGCTTTGAAGTGCAGAAAAGGTTAGAAATGTTAAATAGAACGGGACCGAGTTGTGTGCTTAATTTGGTTCTTTGTTTTGTCACAAGTTGACTTTGTTCAACCGAGTGAAAGTTAACCATAATAGCAATACTACATTTTTTAAACAATTACTTAAAATATTAATGAATAGCTAAAGATGACCACAAACATTGGTAGCAGCAATTACTACTTAAGTAATTGCTAAAATTAGGCAGCTTAATATAACAAAAAAATACAACTAATAACAACCATGATAATAATCATTTCAATGGTCCGTCCCGGAACAGCAACGAAAATCCAAACCTAATTAATTATCTCTTCTACAACTCCTACCTTTTCTTCCTCCACTATAGAAGGACAACCAAAGATGAAAAAGTGTTAATCATGTAGACATAAATTTCTAAGATGAAAGAGTAATAAAAAATCAAAATATTACCTTATAAAATTTAATACACCCATTCCAAATTTAGTTGGCCACCGATAGTTGGAAGAATATTTGGATCTTGTGACCCCTCTGAAAATTGTAATTGAACCATATTTTTATTAAATTGAATGAATAAAATAAGTAAAAGTGAAATTAAAATTTACAAGATTTTTATACTAACCTAATTCATTTTCATCAAGGTCTTGAACTAATTCTTTAATTTTAATAGGTTTGTTTGAGCTTTCAATCAATCTTGTAAACATATGAGAACTTCTGCTGTAATAGGTGTTAAAGAACTCCTAAATTTATCTAAAGTTCTCCCCCCAGTGCTAAATGTAGATTCATAGCCAAAGAAGGATACCTAACTTCATTTACCTTCCACCAGTTTAGGACATCAAAATCAATTCTATTTTTTTCAAGTTTGTCCTCCAAGTACCTATCCAACTCTTACAAAGCTGCAACTTCTTGTTCTTTCTCCAATTCAACTACTGTATATGTAATTTGTTTTTACTTAATAATCTATTTTAATATTTTCATGTAAGTGCAGGAAAGAAAATATTAAAAGCCCGGGGATGCAGCAGTAGCACAATAATGGAGGTCCCGCTGACCCGTTCCATGATCCGACCCGCTTCGGTTAAATGAACTAGATGTTTATTTTTCATATAAAATGATTTGTAATTTATTTTTCGGGAGGCTGTTTTTGACCCTGTTGAACTGTTCATCATCCCTCTCCTCTCTCTCTGTGCGATTTCGCGACTACTGCTTGCTGCATACTGTAAGATGTTCTATTTCTTGGTTTTAATCTGTAATGCATAAGCGTTTTTTGGTGGAGGTAGCAAATCGTACTGAGAGACTAGCGAACCACGTTATTTCCTATGTTGAATTCTCATTTTTTTGATTCTATCGTGGATGCTGTTGGATTTGGATATATATATTGCTTGTTTCTGTGTTTCTGTTGTTTTCTGTTTCTTTATCTCACTACCCGTGGAAGCGCAATTACCCAACAGCAACAAAAAAAATCAGCAACATAAGTATCACTACCATCAAAGAAATCATCATTTTTGTTCAACACAGTAGAAGAGAAATTATCTTCTTTTGATTCATCTTCATTTAAATCTTTATAATCATCCATCATCTCATTTAAAGCATTTATAACCTTTTTCACCAAATTTTTAGAAAATTCCTCTCCGTAATGCTAAGTGTACTTAACATTGAGATATTTGAGCTTATATCTAGGATCCAACACCATTGCTACAAAACCATAATATTTGTTGACCGAAGAGAACCCCAATATTTGTTGAATTTATGCCTCATTTTCATACCCATTTCAGACACCATTTTATCTCTACTAATTTCATAAAGCTCAATTTTTTTAAAATTCGAATAATCTGAGGAAAATAAACACTAGAGGTCGAATATTATGAGCTAGAAAATTTACAAGTTACATCATAAAAAGTTTTCAAGAAATGAGCCAAAAATTTTGGTGTTTGTTCAGTCTCTCTCAGTTGGAACGTTTGAACCAAACTCCTTCAAAAACCTTTTGTCTTTGTCCTCCAACTTATCAAATTATTTTTGATATTTTTATCAGTTTGTAGCATCAAATAAGTAGAATTCCATCTTGTAGGACAATCTAAATGCAATTAAGATCCATATGTCAAGTTTGCTTCTTTAACACATAACTTAAACATATCTAATCTTTTAGGACTGCACCTCACATATTTCACCACTCCTATAATTTTTTGAATAGCACCCTCAATTACTCCAATTCCATCTCTGACAATTAAGTTTAGTATATGAGCACAACATCTCATATCAAAATGCTCGCCTTTCAAATGTACAACACTTTTCTTCACAAGCCTTTTTTTCAATTGTTCAACTGCAACATAATAATTTGATGCATTGTCAATAGTAATGAACATCAACATTCTGAAACCCCATTCATTCATGCAAAACTCAATAGCATTTCTAATATTAACTCCAGAATGACATTTAATAACACAAAAGTTCAAAAGCCTTTTATGCATATTCCATTTGAGAATCAATGAAATGAACAGACAAACATTTATAAACCAAATTTTGAATGCTAGTCCAAGTGTCGGTAGTCAATGAAACTCTACTACCTGAGATGATATGCTATCAAATAATTTCTTCTTTTCCTTCACAAACAAAGAGAAACAATTGCTCAGTGTAAAGTGCCTAGATGGAATTTTAAATTGAGGCACACAAACTTTACAAAACTTCTTAAACTAATCCATTTCAACAAAACAAAAAGAAAATTCATCTTTTATGATCATTTTCACCAAAGCCTCCCTAACTAGTTGTTGATCAAATTGCCAACAAGTTAATTTGTTATCCTCTGAACTAGTACCTTTAGTGAAACTCAACAAATATTGTGATTTGTCTTTTCCTTTGTGAGCTTCTATTAATTCTTTTTTGTTTGGATATTTCCTACAAGTCTCTCTCAAGTATTTCCATAAACCCGTAGTACCTTGATCACTTTTTGCCAATTATTCTTTCCTACACCATATACAAGCTACCCTACCATTTTCATTTCCCTCTGAATCAACTAAAATCTCATATGTTTACCAAACAGCAGACTTATACTTTTTATGAGCTTGAGATTCAGATGTACCTTGACTTTCTTTTACAATTGGAATTGAAGAACATGTCGTATCAATTGGAGGGTTCTTGAAAAGATGATGATTGGATTTACCAATACTTTGATCATTTAAGATGTGATCATCTTCAATTTATTGTATTTTTTGTTTACTGCGGGATTGTGCCATATGCATTGCCATTAATTAATATGATATGTTAAGCATAAATACATATAAATATTTCAAACAAGCAAGCTCTACAAAATTGACTGTAACACATTCAGCACACCCATTCGGCCCAACCACAACACCACAACCAATACTCAACAAAACTATCTAAGACACATAATAATAATAATTAATCACTCAGTTATCGTTAAAAAAACAAACCAAAAGGCTGGTGGCATCTGAGACATGGTGGAGGCAACCAGAAGTGCAATGGACAAGGGCTAGACCTAATTGAACATGGCTGGAATGCCGTGAAGTAGCCTGGAACTCGTGGGAACATCAATAGGTGTGCCGGAATTGGATGGGCAGTTGCGGAATTGGTAGCAACTTCATGTTATATATATATATATATATTCATGGTTCTAGTATTGGTTTTTTAGGACGGGACGGTTCTCGAGATGAATATTGCTTAAGATCCTGAACCATCCCAAAAGAAAAAATACGTGACAGAATGGGAAGCGAAAATTCAAAGTCAACAGATTTTTTTCAGTCATGAATCTTTCCTGAGAAGACTTCAGGTCGGGTCGCGAATCTCCGAGTCCCGTGAGCAGCCCTACTAAATGCATATTAAGTTAAATCAGTAAACTCCTAAACCCTGTAATGCCTAAATACATAAACCATTAAACCGCTATATACTTCTTAATAATTAATAAATCTAATTTTATTGCTATTTATTATATTTTTAAATATTCATTTTAATTATTTATTAGCGTATTTATTTAGAAATATTTATTACAAAATAAATTATGAGTGGGACAAATATAATATAAATAATATATTATTTATCTAATAAAAATATATGCTAATAAAAGAAGTATAAATTTAAAAATTAAAAATTTTTATCAAGTACTATAAGTTACTTTAATTTTGAATCAATTTGGGTTTTGTAAATATTTTTTTAATTAATATCTATCTTAATATTAATAGTTTATAAATTTAATTTTTGATCATTATTATAATATCTATCAATAAAATTATTTATATTAAATTTATATGATATATAATTATTAATATTATTATAACAAAATATTGTATTAAAATTTCAAAAAATTTTAAATATTATTATATTTTCAAATGTTATAACCTATGAAAATGATAAAAAATTATAGAAATTTTTTTGATATTTTATTTTTTTTTAAAAAAGTATAAACCACTAAAAGCCTAAAAACATAAATCGCTAAAATCCTAAATGAAAAAACCTGTAAATACTTAATCTATTAAACAGGTATACAGTAATAATAAATCATAAATCCCATTTTAAATTTTATTCAGTATAATTTTAAATTTTTATTTTAAATATTTATCAGTTTATTTTTATAGAAATATTAATTACAAAATAAATTATTAGTGAGAAATATCTAGTTTAAATTAAACCGGTATCCCTAAATAATAAATAATAAATAATAATCTCATTTTTTTTCATTATAATTTTAAATATTCATTTTAATTATTTATTTGTTTGTTTTTATAAATATATTAATTACAGAATAAATTATGAGTTTGACAAATATAATTTATATAAATTATTTTTCATCAAAATAATATAAATAAACTTTTTAAAAGAAAAAAAAATTCAAAACAAAAAATTATTATATAGTAATATATTTTGCTTTGCTTCTGAAGCATTTTAGGTTTTGTAATTATATTATAATTGATATATATTTTATTAATAATAGATTATTAATTTATTTTTTGATCAATATTAGAATATTTATCAATAAAATAGTTTATATTGAATTTATATGATATATAAATATAATGATTATTATTACTAAATATTGAACTCAATTTTGAAAAAAATTTAAAAATTATTATATTTTCAAAGGTTATAACCTTAAAAAATGAGAAAATAATAAAAATAAATTTTTTTTATTTCATTTTTTAAATAAAACCTATAGATCATTAAATGCTTACTTAAATTAGTAAGATCATAAATCCTGAAACCCCTAAATACATAAACCTTTTAACAGCTATATACTACTTAATAAATAATAAATCTCATTTTTTTTCTATTTATTATAATTTTAAATATTCATTTTAATTATTTATAGTTTAATTTTTTAGAAAAATTAATTACAAAATAAATTTCTAGTGAAACAAATATTATTTAAATAATTTATTTTAATAAAAAAAATATAAGCTTATAAAAAGAAGGAAAATTTAAAAATTAAATATTATTATTTAGTAATATATTTTGATTTAATTTTGAATCATTTTGTGTTATGTAAATATATTTTAATTAATATTTATATTATTAATAATAGTTTATTAATTTAATTTTTGATCATTATTATAAAATTTATCATTAAAATTATTTATATTGAATTTATATGATATATAATTAGTAAGATTAATATAATTATACATGGTATTCACATTTCAAAAAATTTTAAAAATTATTTTATTTTCAAAGGTTATAACCTTTGAAAATCAGAAAAAATCAAAATTAGAATATTAATTTTTTATTATATAAATAAAACCTATAAACCACTAAATGCCTAAAAACATAAATTGCTAAACTCCTAAAAGACAAAACTCCTAAAAATTCAAACTATTAAACTGGTATACCATATATAATAAATCAAATATCTCATTTTAATTTGTATTCATTATAATTTTAAATATACATTTTAATTATTTATTAATTTATTTCTTATAGAAATATCAATCACAAAATAAATAATGTGTGAGACAAATATATTTTTAATAATTTATTTTTAATCAAAAAAAATAATCTTATATAAAGAAGTAAAAATTTAAAAACAAAAAATTATTATTTAGTAATATATTTTACTTTGATTTTGAATCATTATATATAGGTTTTGCAATTTTATTTTAATTACGATCAATCTTATTACTAATAGTTTATTAATTTATTATTTGATCATTTTTATAATATCGAATAAAAAAATTACTTATATTCAATTAAAATGTCTTATAATTATTAAGTTTTATAACTAAATATTATATTTACATTTAAAAAAAATTTAAAAATTATTATATTTACAAAGGTTATAACCTTCAAAAAATGATAAAAAATCACAAAAATAATTTTTTATTATTTAAATAAAACTTATAAACCACTAAATGGAAAAACATTTAAATCTCTAGACTCCTAAACCCCAAAACCCCCTAAATACTTAAACCATTAAACCTATATAACCTAAATAATAAATAATAAATCTCCTTTTTATTTGTATTCATAATAATTTTAAATATTCATTTTAATTATTTTTTGGTTTATTTTTATTAAAATATTATTTACAAAATAAATAATGAGTGAGATAAATATAATTTAAATAAATTATTTTTAATGAAAAAAAAATAAGCTTATAAAAATAAACAAAATTTCAAAAATTTAAAATTTTATTTTGTAATATAATTTACTTTGATTTTGAATTATTTTGGGTTCTGCAAATATATTTTAATTAATATATATCTTATTAAAAATAGTTTATTAATTTATTTTTTGATCATTATTATAATATAAATTAATACATTTTTTTATATTGAATCTACAACATATATAATTATTAAGATTATTATAACTATGAATTGTATTCATATTTTAGAACTATTAAAAATTTATTATATTTTTAAAGGTTATAACCTTTGAAAATCAAGAAAATTCATAAAAATAAATGTTTTGTTATTTCTTTGATTAATAAAACCTATAAACACGAAAATGTGTAAACATATAAATCAATAAACTCCTTAACCTGAAAACCACAAAAAACTTAAACAATTAAATAGTTATACCCTAAATAATAAATAATAAATCTCATTTTTATTAGTATTCATTATAATTTTAAATATACATTTTAATTATTTATTAATTTAATTTTATAGAAATATAAATTAAAAAAAATTATTAGTGAGATAAATATAATTTATATAATTTATTTTTCCACAAAAAATATATAGGCTTATAAATGGATATAAAAATTTAAAAATTTAAAATTAATATTTAGTAAAATATTTCACTTTGATTTTGAGTCATTTTAGGTTTTGCAAATATATTTTAAATAATATTTATCTTATTAATAATTGGTTATTACTTTTTTATGATCATTATTATAATAAATATCAATAAAATAGTTTATATTGAATTTATATGATATATAATTATTATGATTATTATAACTTCATATTGTATTCACTTTTCAAAAAAAATTTAAAAATTATTATATTTTCAAAGGTTACAACCTTCAGAAATTAAAAAAAGTCAAAAAATTAAATTTTTTTTTTCATTCTTAAAAAATAACTATAAATCACTAAAGGTCTAAATAATTAAATCACTAAACTCTTAAACCAAAAAACACCTAAATACTTAAACCATTAAACCGGTATATCCTAAATAGTAAATAATAAATCTCAATTATTTTTGTATTCATTATAATTTTAAATATTCATTTTAATTATTTAGTAGTTTATTATTATAGAAATATAAATTACAAAATAAATTATGAGTAAGACAAATATAATTTAAATAATTTATTTTTAATAACAAAATATAAAGTTATAAAAAAAGCAAAACATTATAAAAAATTATTATTTAGTAATATATTTTACTTTGATTTGAATAAATTTAGATTTTGCAAATACTTTTTAAATAATAACTATTTTATTAATAATAGTTTATTAATTTATTTTTTGATCATAATTATAATATCTATTAATATAATTATATATATTGAATTTAAATAAATTATAATTGTGAAGATTATTATAAATAAATATTATATTAACATTTGAAAAAAATTTAAAAATTATTATATTTTCAAAGAATAAAATCTTCAAAAATTAGAAAAAATAATAAAAATAAATTTTTTGCGATATCATTGTTTAAATAAAATGAATAAACCACTAAATGCCTAAATTCTTAAACATCTAAACTCCTAAAAACAAAAGACCCTGAATACTTAAATATTTAAACTCGTAAACCTTAAATATAATTTAAATAATTTATTAAAATATTAATTACAAAATAAATTATGAGTGATACAAATATAATTTAAAAATTTATTTTTCATCAAAAAAAAATATAAGCTTATAAAAATAAGCAAAAACAAAAAAACAAAAATTATTATTTAGAAATAAATTTTATAGGATTTTGAATAATTTTAGGTTTTGCAATTATATTGTAATTTATATCCATCATAATAATAATAACATATTAATTTATTTTTTGATAATTGATATCATATCTATGAATAAAATTGTTTATATTTAGTTTATATTATATATAATTAGAATGATTATTATTACTAAATATTGTATTCACATTTTAAAAAAATTTTTAAATTATTATATTGTCAAAGGTTATAACCTTTGAAAATGTAAAAAAATATCAAAATTTTTTTTTTGTTATTTCATTGTTTAAACAAAACCTATAATTCACTAAATGACTAAAAATATAAATCGCTAAAGTCATAAACGACAAAACCTTTAAATAGTTAAAATATTAAACTGACATATATTAATAATAATTCATAAATCTCATTTTAATTTTAATTTGGTATAATTTTAAATTTTTATTTTAATTATTTATCAGTGTATTTTTATTGAAATATTAATTACAAAATAAATTATTATTGAGAACGATATAATTTAAATTAAACTGGTATACCCTAAATAATAAAGAATAAATCTCATTTTTTTATTATAATTTTAAATATTCATTTTAATTATTTATTTGTTTATTTTTATATAAATATTAATTAAAAAATAAATTATGAGTTAGACAAATATAATTTATATAAATTATTTATCATCAAAAAAATATAGATAAACTTATTAAAAGAAAAACAAATTAAAAACAAAAATTTATTATATAGTAATATAATTTGATTTCCTTCTGAATCATTATAGGTTTTGTTATTATATTTTAATTGATATCTATCTTATTAATAATAGATTATTAATTTATTTTTTGATCATTATTAGAATTTTTATCAATAATATTGTTTCTATTTAATTTATATGATATATAAATATAATGATTATTATAACTATATATTGAATTAAAATTTGAAAATAATTTAAAAATTATTATATTTTCAAAGGTTATAACCTTTGAAAATATAAAAAAATAATAAAAAAATATTTTGTTATTTTAATTTTTAAATAAAACCTATAAACCACTAATTGCATACACTGTTAAATCAGTAAACTCCTAATGCCCGTAATGCTGAAATACATAAACCATTAATCTGATATATACTACTTAATAATTAAGAAATCTAATTTTTATTTCAATTTATTATAATTTTAAATATTCATTTTAATTATTTATTAGTTTATTTTTTATAAATTTTTATAACAAAATAAATTATGAGTGCGACAAATATAATTTAAATAATTTATTTTTAATAAAAAAAATTATACGCTTATAAAAGAAGTAAAAATTTAAAAATTAAAAATTATTATCCAATAATATTTTATACTTTAATTTTGAATCAATTTGGGTTTTGTAAATATTTTTTAATTAATATCTATCTTATTATTAATAGTTTATTAATTTAATTTTCGATCATTATTATAATATCTATTAATAAAATTGTTTATATTGAATTTATATGATATATAATTATTAAAATTATTATAACTCAATATTGTATTCACATTTCAAAAAATTTTAAATATTATTATATTTTCAATGGTTATAACCTATGAAAATGACAAAAAATTACAAAATATTTTTTTGTTATTTATTGTTTAAATAAAACCTATAAACCACTAAATGCCTAAAAAGAAAAATCGCTAAATACCTATATGACAAAACCTCTAAATACTTAAACTATTAAATTGGTATACATTAATTATAAATCATAAATCTCATTTTAATTTTTATTCAGTATAATTTTAAATTTTTATTTTAATTATTTATCAGTTTATTTTTCTAGAAATATTAATTACAAAATAAATTATTAGTGAGACAGATATAATTTAAATTAATTTATATTTCATCAAAAAAAATATATAAGCTTATAAAAATAGGCACAATTTCAAAAACAAAAATTTATTATTTAGTAAAATATTTTATTTTGATTTTGTATCATTTTAGATTTTCCATTTATATTTTAATTTATATCATTCTTTTTAATTATAGTTTATTAATTATTTATTGATCATTATTATAATATCTATTAATAAAATTATTTATATTGAGTTTAAATTATATATAATTATTAAGATTATTATAACAAAATATTAAATTCACATTTAAAAAAAATTAAAAATTATTATATTTTCAAAGGTTATAACCTTCAAAGATTAAAAAAAACAAAAAATTAAATTTTTTGTTTTATCATTCTTTAAATAAAAACTATAAATAACTAAAGGCATAAACACTTAAATCACTAAACCACAAAACACCTAAATACCTAAACCATTAAAACCGTATATCCTGAATAATAAATAATAAATCTCACTTTTATTTGTATTCATTATAATTTTAAATATTCATTTTAATTATTTTTTTGTTTATTTTTATAGAATTATAAATTACAAAATATATTATGAGGAAGACAAATATAATTTAAATTATATACTTTTAAGAACAAAAAATATAAACATATAAAAAGAAGCAAAATATCAAAAACATTATTAGTTAGTAATTTATTTTACATTGATTTTAAATAAATTTAGGTATTGCAAATATATTTTAAATAATATCTATCTTATTTATAATAGTTTATTAATTATTTTTTGATCATTAATATAATATCTATCAATATAATTGTTTATATTGAATTTATATGATATATAATCTTTAATATTCTCAAAACTAAATATAGTATTCACATTTAACAAAAATTAAAAATTGTTATATTTTCAAAGGTTATAACCATTGAAAATATAACAATTTTTAATTTTTTGTTATATCATTGTTTAAATAACAAAAAATGAGAAAAAATGAGAAAAAATAAAGTCTTTGTTATATCATTGTTTAAATAAAACTAAATCTATCAATATAAAAAATGATAAAAAATAACAAAAAATAAATTTTTGTTATATCATTGTTTAAATAAAACTTATAAAACATTAAATGCCTAAACATATAAATCTCTAAACTCCTAAAGCCCGAAGCCCCTAAATACTCAAACATTTAAACTCATAAACCTTAAATATAATTTAAATAATTTATTGAAATATTAATTACAAAATAAATTATGAGTGATACAAATATAATTTAAATAATTTATTTTTTATCAAAAAAATATATAATATTATAAAATGAGGCAAAAACTAAAAAACAAAAATTATTATTTAGTAATAAACTTACTTTGATTTTTAATAATTTTAGTTTTTGTAATTAAATTTTAATTTATATCTATCATATTAATAATAGTTTATTAATTTATTTTTTGAAAATTGATATAATATATATCAATAAAATTGTTTATATTTAGCTTATATTATATATTTTTATAATAATTATTATTACTAAATATTGTATTCACATTTTTTAAAAATTTAAAATTTTTATATTTTCGAAGGTTATAACCTTTGAAAATTTGAAAAAATAACAAAAATAATTTATTTGTTATTTCATTGTTTAAATAAAACCTATAAACCACTAAATTCCTAAAAAATTAAAATGAATAACTTCTAAATCTCGAAAACCCTAAATAGATAATTTTTATAATCAGATATATCCTAAATAATAAATAATATATAATAAAAATCATTTTTATTTTTTGAATTATAATTTTAAATATTGATATTAATTATTTATTTGTTTATTTTTATATAAATATATATTACAAAATAAATTATTATAACTAAATAATTATTAAAAATAATTAAGTACTACTTAATTAAGTACTCATAATTATTATAACTAAATAAATTATTTTTAGAAAAAAATTAAATATTCAATTATATAGTAATATATAGTAATATTTATTAGTTTATTATATTTTTTAATTAGGCCATGTTTAGTGATTCATGTTTACTATATAGTAATATTATATAGTAATATATAGTAATATATGGAATGGAGTTTAAGTATTTAGAGGTTTTGTCGTATAGGTGTTTAGTGATTCATGTTTTTAGGCATTAGTGGTTTATAGGTTTTATTTAAACAATAAAATAACAAAAAAAAATTTGTAATTTTTTGTCATTTTCATAGGTTATAACCTTTGAAAATATAATAATATTTAAAATTTTTTAAAATGTGAATACAATATTTAGTTATAATAATTTTAATAATTATATATCATATAAATTCAATATAAACAATTTTATTGATAGATATTATAATAATGATCAAAAATTAAATTAATAAACTATTAATAATAAGATAGATATTAATTAAAAAATATTTACAAAATCCAAATTGATTCAAAATTAAAGTATAAAATATTATTGGATAATAATTTTTAATTTTTAAATTTTTACTTCTTTTATAACCATATATTTTTTTTATTAAAAATAAATTATTTAAATTATATTTGTCGCTCTCATAATTTATTTAGTAATAAAAATTTATATAAAAATAAACTAATAAATAATTAAACCAATATTTAAAATTATAATAAATAGAAATAAAAATTTGATTTATTATTTATTATGTATTATATATCGGTTTAATGGTTACTGTATTTAGGCATTACGGCATCTAGGAGTTTGCTTATTTAACTGTGTATGCATTTAGTAGTTTATAGGTTTTATTTAAAAAATAAAAAAACAAAAATTTATTTTTATTATTTTTTGATATTTTCAAAGGTTATAACCTTAGAAAATATAATAATTTTTAAATTTTTTTCAAAAGTGAATTCAATATTTAGTTATAATAATCATTATATTTATATATCATGTACATTCAATATAAACTATTTTATTGATAAATATTCTAATAATGATCAAAAAATAAATTAATAATCTATTATTAATAATATAGATATCAATAATAATATAATTACAAAACCTAAAATGATTCAGAATAAAAGCAAAATATATTACTATATAATAATTATTTGTTTTGAAATTTTTTGTTCTTTTAAAAAGTTAAACAATATTATTTTGATTAAAAATAATTTATATAAATTATATTTGTGTAACTCATAATTTATTTTGTAATTAATATTTATATAAAAATAAACAGATAAATAATTAAATTTGAATATTTAAAATAAAAATGGAAAAAAATGAGATTTATTCTTTATTATTTAGGATATACTAGTTTAATTTAAATTAGATCTGTCTCATTAATAATTTATTTTGTAATTAATATTTCTATAAAAATAAACTGATAAATAATTAAAATAAAAATTAAAATTATACTGAATAATTAAGATAATTTATTTTGTTCCTCTCTCAACTCTAGAATGATTGCTAAAGCTCTAACCAAAATAATAGGAGCTTTTACTTTATCTCTATTATGTCTCATCATATTTGATGTTGAATCACTAGGCTATCAAAGATAATTTGACTAATGTATGCTAACAGACTAAACCAATGTTGTACCCTTATGAGTTGAAATAACTAGTTGTTGAGGATGATATTTATATTGATTATTGTAATTTTCTTATAAAATATCTCTCGTGCACACACTCAAAGCAATTTTTTTAAAACATAGTTCACCTCTAAAAAAATAACCTCCTTGTAGCATATTAGAACAAACTAGCCCATGGCAGTTTGAGCATGGCAAGGAGTATGGGCTCTCTTTTAATTAAGAATCAAAAAATTTATTTTATTGGAATGTCTAAGCCTTTTTTTATATCCTCATTGATATGAAAAGTATCATTTCTTTCTTTTTATATTAAATGAGTTATGTATACAAGCTCACAATACCCAAAAAGGTGTAAAGGAATTTTTATTCAAATGTATAAAAGGTTTTAATCATTGTTCAAAATATTAGTCTTGCATATTGATACTTGAGGTCACAAATCAAAGGAAAAAGCCATAGTGATATTTCCAATCCCACGAATTTTAGCTATAGAAAGTTATAAAGAGTAGTACTTGAGCTTTAACTATTTCTAGCATCAAGACTTTTGCTCTTGAAGAATGCCCAAAGTTACAATCATTCCTAGTGCAATTACTTTGCAATATAAAGATAAAATGCACAAGCTATGGTCATATCCAATACTGTGACCCAGTATTATAGTGATTGAATATGTATTCATGATCATTATTAGTGCCATAACAATATGTTCAACAGAGAGACACAAGTTATGACATATTCTCATCGATATGATTTTGTGTTCTAGAGATAAAATATACAATCATGACCATTGCTAATACTACAATAATCTAAAGCAAGAAAGAGACTGAATCCAAAACTCACCCCTTGAGTCATGACTTTGTGTTACATATACAAAAAGATAAATCTGTGACATTCCTAAAAGTCATGAATTTCAATTTAAATTTAACTTAGTCATTTGATTATAAAAAAAACAAAACATGAGATTTAGGATTTAAGGTTTATGGGCTAGGGTTATAGTTTATGATTTAAGGTTTAGGATTTAAAGTTTAGGGTTTATGGTTTTTTTTGTTTTTTTTTGGAAATTACACACATTATTTATCATTTAGGCACCCAACTTAAAAGAGACTAAAAAGCTGACTAATTTAGGCCAGCCCACCAAATCATATGCACCTTAATGATTCTATGCATAAAATACATAAAAAAACATAATGCCTAATAATTTCAAGCGTACAAATACAACTAAAATCACCTGGCATCCCTGGACTTCAGTGTTGGCATTGAGTCATTATGCACACTGTGTCCTTTCCATTCAGATTTTTCCAGGCCTTTTGGAGGAACCTGAATGATGCACCATATTAAAACTATGCAAATATAAGATCGTGCGTGTGTGTGACTTGCATCATCAAGCGGTTGCCTATGACATTGCGATGCAATGAAATACATGTAAACTGAATACCCATAAATCCACAAGTCATATCTACTGCACTTTGTAACTTCATTCTCACCTCTAAATTCCACATTTTTTTGCTCCAATGTTCCTCAAAAGAGTATCACTTGGGTTATAATGCTTCATCCTCAAGCTCTAAGAAGTGGCTGTATGTTGCACCTACAAAAAATGAAAAAATATGCATGCATCGGTGTGCATGTGTGATGAGGTCCTCTCATAGTCTAATTATATACGCGTACAACCAAGCTAGAATACAAGTAAAATTACAAAATGCTATAAAGATGTGTCTTCTGCTCCCGGGAGTGTAGCATCGCCTAATGTGTATTTACAAAATGCATTAGTAGGCCCCACTTAGAGATACTCATGGGTCCAGTTGCCCTCATAGCATGCTACATAGAGAACAGACAAGATTGTGTGTGTGAGTATTTCATGATCCATCTCTACAAGTACATGGTGCATACAAAGTCCAAAATACGAATAAGACGACAAACATAAACTACAAGTTTGAATCTTTCGCTCCCGTGTGGCTGGTCTGGACTCCATTGCTTACTGGTCCTGCTTGGTGATGCTTCGGATTTTGACGGCTCTCTAATTAATCATGTATTAACTACTACTCCTGTTGGGTGACGGTTGGCTAGCCCTCTATGCTGCCTTATAGGGCTAGTGGAACCCACTCCTAGCCACTCCTAGGTTTACTCCCGACCACTTTGCTCGATCTCGTTAGTTTGTGAATGTTATCATCCCGGCATGCTAGTGGGGCCCTCTACAAGTTGGTGGCACATACTTCTGGCTGCTTCCAGGACTTGCTGGCCCCTCTAAATGCTACACCAAAATGGACAAGAATATGTGCACGTGTGTACTGTGGTCCGTCGCTGTTGTGTGGTGCAGCAGTATCAAGGTTTAGGAGTTTAGAAATTTATATATTTAGGTATTTTGTGGTTTATAAGCTTTATTTAAAGAATTAAATAACAAAAAAATTATTTTTATGATTTTATCTCATTTTCAAATTTATAACCATTGAAAATATTATAATTTTTAATTTTTTTTCAAATGTTAATATAATATTTAATTATAATAATCACAAAAATTAAATATCATGTAATTTTAAAATAAATAATTTTATTGATCGATATTATAATACTGATCATATAATAAATTAATAAACTATTATTAACAAGATAGATATTAATTAAATATATTTGCAAATCCTAAAATGATTCAAAATCAAAGTAAAATATATTACTAAATAATAATTTTTTATTTTTAAATTTTTGATTCTTTTTATAAGCTTATAAATTTTTTTGATGAAGATAAATTATTTAAATTATATTTGTCTCATTCATAATTTATTTTGCAATTAATATTTCGATAAGAATAAACTAATAAATAATTAAAATGAATATTAAAATTATAATGAATACAAATAAAAAAGAGATTTATGATTAATTATTTAGGTTATACAACTTTAATGGTTTAAGTATTTAGGAGTTTAGGAGTTTAGTTATTTCAGTGTTTAGGCATTTAGTAGTTTATATGTTTTATTTAAATAATGAAATAACAAAAAAAAATTTTTCAAATTTTTTATCAATTTTGAAGGTTATAACCTTTATAAATATAATAATTTTTAAATTTTTTTTAAATGTGAATACAATATTTCGTTATAATAAACTTAATAATTATATATCATGTAAATTAAAAATAAACAATTTTATTGATAGGTATTAATAAACTAAATATAAATATAAATATAATAATGATTAAAAAATAAATTAATAAACTATTATTTATTAATAGATATTTATATATTATTTATAAATACTAAAACCTTTAAAGATGGTTTAAATGTTTATGTATTTAAGGGTTTTGAGGTTTAGGAGTTTAATGATTTAAGCATTTAGGCATTTAGTAGTTTTTAGGTTTTATATAAATAATAAAATAACAAAAAAATTATTTTTGTGATTTTATCTCATTTTCAAAGATGATAACCTTTAAAAATATAATAATTTTTATATTATTTTCAAATGTAAATATAATATTTAGTTATAATAATCTTTATAATTATATATCATGTAAATTCAATATAAACAATTTTATTGATAAATATTCTAATAATGATCAAAAAATAAATTAATAATATAGATTTAATAATATAGATATCAATTAAAATATAATTACAAATCATAAAATGATTCAGAATCAAAGCAAAATATATTACAATATAATAATTTTTTTTTGAAAATTTTTTTTCTTTTAAAAAGTTTATCTATAATTTTTAGATGAAAAATAATTTATATAAATTATTTTTGTTTAGCTCAATTTATTTTGTAATTAATATTTATATATAAATAAAGAAATAAATAATTAAAATGAATATTTAAAATTATAATGATAAAAAATGAGATTTATTATTTATTATTTAGGGATACTGTTTTAATTTAAATTAGATATGTCTCACTAAAAATTTCTTTTGTAATTAATATTTCTATAAAAATAAACTGATAAATAATTAAAATAAAAATTTAAAATTATACTGAATAAAAATTAAAATTAGATTTATGAATTATTATTAATGTTTACCAGTTTAATGATTTAAGTATTTAAAGGTTTTGTCATTTAGGAGTTTAGCGATTTATGTTTTTAAGCATTTAGTGTTTTATAGGTTTTATTTAAACAATGAAATAACAAAAAAAACTATTTTTGATATTTTTTCACATTTTCAAAGGTTATAACCTTTGAAAATATAATAATTTTGATTTTTTTTTAAAATGTGACTACAATATTTAGTAATAATAATCATTATAATTATATATAATATAAACTATATATAATCAATTTTATTGATAGATATGATATTAATTATCAAAAAATAAATTAATATGCTATTATTAATATGATATATATAAATTAATATATAATTAAAAAACTAAAATGATTCAAAAACAATGTAAAATTTATTACTAAATAAAATTTGTGTTTTTAGTTTTTGCTTCTTTTTATAAGCATATATTTTTTTATGAAAAATAAATTATTTAAATTATATTTGTATCACTCAAAAAATTTATTTTTGTTATTTTTTCTCAATTTTGAAGGTTATAACCTTTGAAAATATAACAATTTTTAAATTTTTTTTATATGTGAATACTATATTTAGTTATGATAATCTTAATAATAATATATCATGTAAATTCAATATGAACAATTATATTGAAATATATTATATTAATGATCAAAAAATAAATTAATAAACTCTTATTAATAAGATAGATATTATTTTAAATATAATTGCAAAATGTAAATTTATTCAAAATCAAAGTAAAATAAATTACTAAAATAATACTTTCTTTGATGGTTTGCTTCTTTTTATAAGTGTATATTTTTTGTTATTAAAAGTAAATTATTTAAATTATATTTGTCTTCCTCATAATTTATTTTTAATTTATAATTCTATAAAAATAAACTAATAAATAATTAAAATGAATATTTAAAATTATAATGAATACAAATAAAATAGATATTTATTATATATTATTCAGGATATACTAGTTTAATGGTTTAAGTATTTAGGTGTTTTGGGGTTTAGTGATTTAAGTGTTTCGGACATTAGTGATTTATAGTTTTTATTTAAAGAATGAAAAAATAAAAAATTAAATTCTTTGATTTTACTTTTAATTTTTGAAGGTTATAACCTTTGAAAATATAATAATTTTTAATTTTTTTAAATGTTAATATAATATTTAGTTATAATATTCTTAATAATTATATATAATGTAAACTCAATATAAATAATTTTATTAATAGATATTATAATAATGATCAATAAAAAATAATAAACTATTATTAATAAAAATGATATAAATTAAAATATAATTGCAAAAACTAAAATTATTCAAAATCCAAATAAAATATATTACAAAATAATAAATTAATGTTTATAAAATTTTGCCTCTTTTTATGAGCATATATATATTTTTTTGATAAAAATTAAATTATTTAAAGTAGATCTGTCTCACTAATAATTTAATTTTAATTAATATTTCTATAAAAATAAACTTATAAATAATTAAAATAAAATGAGATTTATGATTTATTATTAAAGTATACCAATTTAATAGTATAAGTATTTAGAAGTTTTGTCATTTAGGAGTTTAGCTATTTATGTTTTTAGGCATTTAGTGGTTTATAGGTTTTATTTAAATAATAAAATAACAAAAAAAATTTGTAATTTTTTGTCATTTTCATAGGTTATAACCTTTGAAAATATAATAATATTTAAATTTTTTGAAATGTGAATACAATATTTAGTTATAATAATTTTAATAATTATATATCATATAAATTCAATATAAACAATTTTATTGATAGATATTATAATAATGATCAAAAATTAAATTAATAAACTATTAATATTAAGATTTATATTAATTAAAAAATATTTACAAAACCCAAATTGATTCAAAATTAAAGTAAAAAATATTACTGGATAATAATTTTTAATTTTTAAATTTTCACTTCTTTTATAAGCGTATATTTTTTTTTGATAAAAAATAAATTATTTAAATTATATTTGTCACACTCATAATTTATTGTGTAATAAATATTTATATAAAAATAAACTTATAAATAATAAAAATGAATATTTAAAATAATAATAAATTGAAATAAAAATTAGATTTCTTAAATATTAAATAGCATATAGTGGTTTAATGGTTTATGTATTTAGGCATTACGGGCCTTAGGAGTTTACTGATTTAACTGTGTATGCATTGAGTGGTTTATAGATTTTATTTAAAAATTAAAATAACAAAATATTTATTTTTATTATTTTTTGATATTTTCAAAGGTTATAACCTTTGAAAATATAATAATTTTTAAATTTTTTTCAAAATTGAATTCAATATATTGTTATAATAATAATTATATTTATATATCATATAAATTCAATATAAACAATTTTATTGATAAATATTCTAATAATGATCAAAAAATAAATTAATAATCCATTATAAATAAGATAGATATCAATTAAAATATAATGAAAAATCCTAAGGTGATTCAGAAGTTATCAAAATATATTACTATATAATAATTTGTTGTTTTGAAATTTTTTTTTCTTTTAAAAAGTTTATCCATAATTTTTTGATGTAAAATGATATATATAAATTATATTTGTATAACTCATAATTTATTTTTTAATTAATATTTATATAAAAATAAACAAATAAATAATTAAAATGAATATTTACAATTATAATGAAAAAAAATAATATTGAGATTTAATCTTTATATTTTGGGGTATACCAGTTTAAAAGGATTATCTATTTAGGGTTTTCGAGTTTTCGGAGTTATTGACTTAAGTGTTTAGGAATTTAGTAGGTTATATGATTTATTTAAATAATGAAATATCAAAAAAAATTATTTTTATATTTTCTCACATTTTCAAAGGTTATAACCTTTGAAAATATAATAATTTTAAATTTTTTTTAAAATGTGAATACTTTATTTAGTAATAAGAATCATTATAATTATATATAATATAAACTAAATATAAACAATTTTATTGATAAATATGATATCAATTATCAAAAAATAAATTAATATGCTATTATTAATATGATAGATATAAATTAAAATATAATAGCAAAACTTAAAATTATTCAAAATCAAAATAAAATTTATTACCAAATAAAAATTTTTGTTTTTTTGTTTTTGCTTCTTTTTATATGCTTATATTTTTTTTTGATGAAAAATAAATTATTTAAATTATATTTAAGGTTTACGAGTTTAATGTTTTAAGTATTTAGTGGCTTTTGTGTTTAGGTGTTTATAGATTTAAGTGTTTAGGCATTTAGTTGTCTATAAGTTTTATTTAAACAATGATATAACAAAAAAATTATTTTTATTTTTTTTTCTAATTTTTGAAGGTTTTATCCTTTGAAAATATAAAAATTTCCAAATTTTTTTTCAAATGTAAATATAATATTTAGTTATAATAATCTTATTAAATATAAGTCATTTAAATTTAATATAAATAATCACATTGCTAGATATTATAATAATGATCAATAAATAAATTAATAAACTATTATTAATAAGATAAATATTATTTAAAATATATTTGCAAAATCTAAATTTATTCAAAATCAAAGTATATATTACTAAATAATATTTTTTTTAATATTTTGCTTTTTTTATAGTTTATATTTTTGTTATTAAAAATAAATTATTTAAATTATATTTGTATTCCTCATAATTTATTTTGTAATTTATAATTCTATAAAAATAAAATAATAAATAATTAAAATAAATATTTAAAATTATAATAAATACAAATAAAATTGAGATTTATTATTTAATATTCAGGATATGCAGGTTTAATGGTTTAAGTAATTAGGTGTTTTGGGGTTTAGTCATTTAAGTGTTTATGCCTTTGGTGATTTTATGTAATTTTTGAAGGTTATAACATTTGAAAATATAATAATTTTTAATTTTTTTTAAATGTGAATATAATATTTAGTTATAATAATCTTGATAATTGTATATAATGTAAAATCAATATAAATAATTTTATTAATAGATATTATAATAATGATCAATAAATAAATTAATAAACTATTATTAATTAGAATGATATAAATTAAAATATAATTGCAAAATCTAAAATTATGCAAAATTAAATTAAAATAAATTACTAAATAATAATATTTTGTTTTAAAATTTTGCAACTTTTTATAATCTAATATTTTTTTGATGAAAATTAAATTATTTAAATTATATCCGTCTCACTAATATTTTAATTTGTAATTAATATTTCAACAAAAATAAACTGTTAAATAATTAAAACGAATATTTAAAATTATAATGAATACTTATAAAAATGAGATTTATTATTTATTATTTAGACTATACTAATTTAAAGGCGTATGTATTTATGGGCTTTGGGGTTTAGGTGTTTAGTCATTAAGAATTTAGGTATTTTCTGGTTTATAGATTTTATTAAAAAAATCTAATAACAAAAAAATTATTTTTTTATTTTTTTTATTTTCAATAGTTATAACCTTTTAATACTTAATAATTTTTAATTTTTTTTAAAATGTGAAAATACTATTTTGTTATAATAATCTAAATAATTATATATTATGTAAATTCAATATAAATAATTTTTTTTATAGATATTATGATGATGATAATAAAATAAATTAATAAACTATTATTAATAAGATAGATATTAAAAAATTTATTTGCAAAACCTAAAATGATTCAAAATCAAAGTAAAATATATTAATAAGATAGATATTAAATAAAACTATTATTAATAAGATAAAATATACAGGCTTAAAAGATTATATATTTAGGAGTTTTGGGATTTAAGAATTTAGTATTTAAGTGTTTAGGCATTTAGTAGTTTATAGGTTTTATTTAAAAAATAAAATAACAAAAAAATTTTATTGTTATTTGTTCTCATTTTTGAAGGATATAACCTTTAAACATTCACAATTTTTAAATTTTTTTTAAATGTGAATACTATATTTAGTTATGATAATCTTAATAATTATATATTATGTAAATTCAATATAAACAATTACATTGATATATATTATAATAATGATCATACAAAAGATTAATAAACAATTATTAATTATATAAATATTGTTTAAAATATATTTACAAAACCTAAAACGATTCAAAATCAAAGTGAAATATTTACTAAATATTATTTTTAAATTTTTAAATTTTATTATCCATTTATAAGCTTATATATTTTATGATGAAAAATAAATTATTTAAATAATATTTGTCTCACTATTAATTTATTTTTTAATTTATATTTCTATAAAAATAAACTAATAAATAATTAAAATGTATATATAAAATTATAATGAATACTAATAAAAATGAGATTTATGATTTGTTATTTAGGGTATACCTATTTAATGGTTTAAGTTTATTGTTGTTTTGGGGTTAATGAGTTTATTGATTTAAATGTTTACACATTTAGGTTTTATTTATTGATTTATAGGTTTTATTTAATCAATGTAATAACAAAAAATTTATTTTTATAAATTTTCGTGATTTTCAAAGGTAATAACGTTTGAAAATATAATAATTTTTTTATAGTTCTAAAATATGAATTCAATACTTAGTTATAATAATCTTAATAATTATATTTGTTGTAAATACAATATAAAAAATTTTATTAATATATATTATTTTGATGATCAAAAAATAAATTAATAAACTATTATTAATAAGACAGATATTAATTAAAATATATTTGCAGAACCCAAAATAACTCAAAATCAAAGTATATTATATTATTAAATAAAATTTTAAATTTTTGAAATTTTGTTTATTTTTATAAGCTCATATTTTTTTCATAAAAAATAATTTATTTAAATTATATATGTCTCACTCATTATTTATTTTGTAATTAATATTTCTATAAAAATAAACTAAAAAATAATTAAAATTAATATTTAAAATTATAATGAATACAAATAAAAATGAGATTTATTATTTATTATTTCGGTTATATAGGTTTAATTGTTTAAGTATTTAGGGGGTTTAGGGGTTTAGGAGTCTAGAGATTTAAATGTTTAGGCATTTAGTGGTTTATAAGTTTTATTTAAAAAATAAAATAATAAAAATTTTTTTTATTTGTTCTCATTTTTGAAGGATATAACCTTTGAAACTATAATAATTTATAAATTTTTTTTAAATGTGATTACTATATTTAGTTATGATAATCTTAATAATTATATATCATATAAATTCAATATAAACAATTATATTGATATATATTATAATAATGATCATACAAAAGATTAATAAATAATTATTAATAATATAAATATTGTTTAAAATATATTTACAAAACCTAAAATGATTCAAAATCAAAGTGAAATATTTTACTAAATATTAATTTTAAATTTTTAAATTTTTTTATCCATTTATAAGCTTATATATTTTTTGATGAAAAATAAATTATTTAAATTAAATTTGTCTCACTATTAATTTATTTTTTAATTTATATTTCTATAAAAATAAACTAATAAATAATTAAAATGTATATATAAAATTATAATGAATACTAATAAAAATGAGATTTATGATTTATTATTTAGGGTATACCTATTTAATGGTTTAAATTTATTGTGGTTTTGGGGTTAATGAGTTTATTGATTTATATATTTACACATTTAGGTTTTATTTATTGATTTATAGGTTTTATTTAATCAATGTAATAACAAAAAAATTATTTTTATGAATTTTCGTGATTTTCAAAGGTTATAACATTTGAAAATATAATAATTTTTTAATAGTTCTAAAATATGAATACAATACTTAGTTATAATAATCTTAATAATTATATTTAATGTAGAGTCAATATAAAAAATTTTATTAATATATATTATTTTGATGATCAAAAAATAAATTAATAAACTATTATTAATAAGACAGATATTAATTAAAATATATTTGCAGAACCCAAAATAATTCAAAATCAAAGTAAATTATATTACTAAATAAAATTTTAAATTTTTGAAATTTTGTTTATTTTTATAAGCTTATATTTTTTTCATAAAAAATAATTTATTTAAATTATATATGTCTCACTCATTATTTAATTTGTAATTAATATTTCTATAAAAATAAACTAAAAAATAATTAAAATGAATATTTAAAATTATAATGAATACAAATAAAAATGAGATTTATTATTTATTATTTAGGTTATATCGGTTTAATGGTTTAAGTACATAGGGGATTTTGGTATTTAAAAGTCTAGAGATTTAAATGTTTAGGCATTTAGTGGTTTATAAGTTTTATTTAAATAATAAAATAATAAAAAATTATTTTTGTGATTTTTTTATCATTTTTGAAGGTTATAACCTTTGAAAATATAATAATTTTTAAATTTTTTTCAAATGTAAATTTATATTTAGTTATAATAATCTTAATAATTATAAGACATTTAAATTCAATATAAGTAATTTTATTGTTAGATATTATAAAATTGATCAAATAATAAATTAATAAACTTTACTTAATAAGATTGATAGCAATTAAAATATAAATGCAAAACCTATATATAATGATTCAAAATCAAAGTAAAATATATTACAAAATAATAATTTTTTTGTTTTTAAATTTTTACTACTTTTTATAAGCTTATATTTTTTTGATTAAAAATAAATTATTAAAATTATATTTGTCTCGCTCATTATTTATTTTGTAATTATTATTTCTATAAAAAATAAACTAATAAATAATTAAAATGAATATTTAAAATTATAATGAATACAAATTAAAATGAGATTTATGATTTATTATATGTGGTATACCGGTTTAATGGTTTGATTATTTAGGAGTTTTGTCATTTAGGAATTTATCAATTTATGTTTTTAGGTATTTAGTGGTTTATAGGTTTTATTTATATAATAAAATTTAAAAATTTTTTTTAGATTTTTTCTGATTTTCAACGGTTATAACCTTTAAAAATAAAATAATTTTTAAAATTTTTTGAAATGTGAATACTATGTATAATTATATTAATCTTACTAATTATATATCATATAAATTCAATATAAACAATATTAAGGATAGATATTATAATAATAATCAAAAATTAAATTAATAAACTATTATTAATAATATAAATATTAATTAAAATATATTTACATAACACAAAATGATTCAAAATCAAATCAAAATATATTACTAAATAATAATATTTAATTTTAAAATTTTTCCTTCTTTTTATAAGCATATATTTTTTTGATTAAAAATAAATTATTTAAATAATATTTGTCTTACTCGAAATTTATTTTGTAATTAATTTTTCTAAAAAATTAAATAATTAATAATTAAAATGAATATTTAAATTTATAATAAATAGAAATAAAAATGAGATTTATTATTTATTAAGTAGTATATAGCTAGTTAAAATCTTTATGTATTTAGGGGTTTATGAGCTTACTAATTTAAGTAAGTAAGCATTTAATGGTCTATAGGTTTTATTTAATAAATAAAATAACTAAAAATTATTAATATTATTTTTTCTCATTTTTAAGATTATAACCTTTAAAATTATAATAATTTTTAAATTTTTTTCAAAAGTGAATACAATAGTTTATTTATAATAATCATAATAATTATATATCATATAAATTTATATAAACAATTTTATTGATAGATATTCTAATAATTATCAAAAAATAAATTAAAAATCTATTATGAATAAATTGATATTACTTAAAATATAATATCAAAACCTAAAATGATTCAAAATCAAAGCAAAATATATTACTAATAATAATTATTTGTTTTTAAATTTTTATTCTTTTTATAAGCTTATCAATTTTTTGATGAAAAATAATTTTTATAAATAATATTTTTAAATTATAATTTATTTTATAATTAATACATATATAAAAATAAAATACTAAACAATCAAAATGAATTTTTTAAATTATAATGAAAACAAATAATAATGAAATTTATTAATTATTATTTAGGGTATACCGATTTAAAGGATTATCTATATAGGGGTATCGGGATTTTGTAGTTTAGTGATTTAAGTGTTTAGGCATTTAATGATTTATAGGTTTTATTTAAACAATGAAATAATAATAAAAAATTATTTTTGATATTTTTTCAAATTTTCAAATGTCATAACAATTGAAAATATAATAATTTTAAAATTTTTAAAAATGTGAATACAATATTTAGTAAAAATAATTATTTTAACTATATATAATATAAACTAGAAATAAAAAATTTTATTGATAATATTATATCAATTATCAAAAAATATATTAATAAACTATTATTAATATGATAGATATAAAGTATAATATAATTAAAAAACCTAAAATGTTTCAAAATCAAAGTAAAATTTATTACAAATAATAATATTTTTTTTTAGTTTTTGCATCATTTTATAAGCTTATATACTTTTTTGTTGAAAAATATATTATTAAATTATATTTGTCACTCATAATTTATTTTGTAATTAATATTTCTATAAATTATTTAAATTATATTTAAGGTTTATGAGTTTAAAGGTTTAGGTTTTAGGGGCTTCGGGGTTTAGGAGTTTAGATATTTATGTATTTAGGCATTTAATGGTTTATAAGTTTTATTTAAACAATGATCTATAAAAAAAAATTATTTTTGTTATTTTTTCACATTTTTGAAGGTTATAACCTTTGAAAATATAATAATTTTTAATTTTTTTATATGTGAATACTATATTTAGTTATGATAATCTTAATAATTATATATCTTGTTAATTCAATATAAACAATTATATTGATAGATATTATATTAATGATCAAAAAATAAAATAATAAACTATTATTAATAAGATATATATTTTTTAAAATATATTTGCAAAACATAAATTTATTCAAAATCTAAGTAAAATATAATACTAAATAATAATTTCTTTGATGTTTTTCTTCTTTTTATAAGTTTATATTTTTTGTTATTAAAAGTAAATTATTTAAATTATATTTGACTTCCACGTAATTTAATTTTAATTTATAATTCTATAAAAATAAACTAATAAATAATTAAAATGAATATTTAAAATTATAATCAATACACAAAAATTGAGATTTATTATTTATTATCAGGATATACTAGTTTAATGGTTTAAGTATTTAGGTGTTTTGGGGTATAGTGATTTAAGTGTCTAAGACTTTAGTGATTTATAGTTTTTATTTAAAGAATAAAAAAATAAAAAATTAAATTTTTTGATTTTTTTTAATTTTTGAAGGTCATCATAACCTTTGAAAATATAATAATTTTTAACTTTTTTTAAATGTTAATATAATATTTAGTTATAATATTCTTAATAATTTTATATAATGTAATCTCAATATAAATAATTTTATTAATAGATATTATAATAATGATCAATAAAAAATTAATATACTATTATTAAAAAGAATGATATAAATTAAAATATAATTGCAAAGACTAAAATGATTCAAAATCAAAATAAAATATATTACAAAATAATAAATTTTTGTTTTTAAAATTTTGCCTCTTTTTATAAGCATATATATTTTTTTTGATAAAAATTAAATTATTCAAAATAGATCTCTCTCACTAATAATTTATATTGTAATTAATATTTCTATAAAAATAAACTAATAAATAATTAAAATAAAAATTTAAAAATACACTTAATAAAAATTAAAATGATATTTATGATTTATTATTAATGTATACCAATTTAATAGTTTAAGTATTTAGAAGTTTTTTCGTTTAGGAATTTAGCGATTTATGTTTTTAGGCAATTTGTGGTTTATAGGTTTTATTTAAACAATAAAATATCAAAAAAAATGTTGTAATTTTTTGTCAATTTCATAGGTTATAACCTTTGAAAATATAATAATATTTAAAATTTTTTGAAATGTGAATATAATAATTTAGTTATAATAATTTTAATAATTATATATCATATAAATTCAATATAAACAATTTTATTGATAGATATTATAATAATGAAAAAAAATAAATTAATAAACTATTAATAATAAGATATATATTAATTAAAAAATATTTACAAAACCCAAATTGATTCAAAATTAAAGTAAAAAATATTACTGGATAATAATATTTAATTTTTAAAATTTTACTTCTTTTATAAGCCTATATTTTTTTTTGATTAAAAATAAATTATTTAAATTATATTTGTCGCACTCATAATTTATTTTGTAAAATATATTTCTATAAAATAAACTTATAAATAATTAAAATGAATATATAAAATTATAATAAATTGAAATAAAAATTAGATTTCTTAATTATTAAGTAGTATATAACAGATTGATGGTATATGTATTTAGGTATTACGGCCCTTAAGAGTTTACTGATTTAACTGTGTATGCATTTAGTGGTTTATAGGTTTTATTTAAAAATTAAAATACCAAAATATTTATTTTTATTATTTTTTTGATATTTTCAAAGGTTATAACATTTCAAAATATAATATTTTATAAATTTTTTTAAAATGTGAATTCAATATTTAATTATAATAATCATTATATTTATATATCATATAAATTCAATATAAACAATATCATTTATAAATATTCTAAAAATGAACAAAAATAAATTGATAATCTATTATTAATAAGATAGATATCAATTAAAATATAATAAAAAATTCTAAAGTGATTCAGGAGAAATCAAAATATATTACTATATAATAATTTGTTGTTTTGAATTTTTATTTCTTTTAAAAAGTTTATCAATATTTTTTTGATGAAAATTAATTTATATAAATTATATTTGTCTAACTCATTATTTATTTTTAATTAATATTTATATAAAAATAAACAAATAAATAATTAAAATCAATATTTATAATTATAATGAAAAAAGATATATTGAGATTTATTCGTTATTATTTTGGGTATACCAGTCTAATTTAAATTAGATCTCTCTCACTAATAATTTATTTTGTAATTAATATTACTATAAAAATAAACTAATAAATAATTAAAATAAAAATATAAAATTATAGTGAATTAAAATTAAAATGAGATTTATGAATTATTATTATTGTATAACAGATTAATATTTTAAGTATTTAGAAGTTTTTTCGTTTATGACTTTAGAGATTTATGTTTTTAGGCATTTTGTGGTTTATAGGTTTTATTTAAACAATGAAATAATAAAAAAATTATTCTTTGATATTTTTTGACATTTTCAAAGGTTATAACCTTTGAAAATATAATAATTTTGAAATTTTTTAAAAATGTGAATACAATATTTAGTAATAATAATCATTATAAATATATATAATATAAACTAAATATAAACAATTTTATTGATAGATATGATATCAATTATCAAAAAATAAATAAATATGCTATTATTAATATGATAGATATAAATTAAAATATAATTGCAAAATCTTAAAATATTCAAAATCCAAGTAAAATTTATTACTAAATAATAATTTTTTTTAGTTTTTGCATCTTTTTATATGCTTATATTTTTTTTGATGAAAAATAAATTATTTAAATTATATTTATATCACTCATAATTTATTTTGCAATTAATATTTTAATAAATTATTTAAATTATATTTAATGTTTACGAGTTTAAAGGTTTAAGTATTTAGGGGCTTTTGTGTTTAGGAGTTTAGAGGTTTAAGTGTTTAAGCATTTAGTGGTTTATAAGTTTTATTTAAACAATGATATAACAAAAAATTAATTTTTATTATTTTTAAAATTTTTGTAGGTTATACCCTTTGAAAATATAATAATTTTTAAATTTTTTTCAAATGTAATTATAATATTTAGTTATAATAATCTTAATAATTATAAGTTATTTAAATTCAATATAAATAATTATATTTCTAGATATTATAATAATGATCAAAAAAAATATAATAAACTATTATAAATAAGATAGATATTTTTTAAAATATATTTGCAAAATCTAAATTTATTCAAATTCAAAGTAAAATATATTACTTAATAATAAATTTTTTAATGTTTTGCTTTTTTTATAACTTTATATTTAAGTTATTATAAATAAATTATTTTAATTAATTTGTCTTACTCATAAATTAATTATTAATTTATAATTCTATAATAATTAACTAATAAATAATTAAAATAATTATTTAAAATTATAATGAATACAAATAAAATTGAAATTTATTATTTATTATTTAGGATATACCAGTTTAATGGTTTAAGTATTTAGGTGTTTTTGGGTTTAGGAGTTTAGTGATTTAAGTCTTTAGACCTTTAGTAATTTATAATTATTATCTCATAAATTAAAAAACAAAAAATTTAATTTTTTGAATTTTTTTAATTTTTGAAGGTTGTAACCTTTGAAAATATAATAATTTTAATTTTTTATAAATCTGAATATAATATTTAGTTATGATAATCTTAATAATTATATATAATGTAAACTAAATCTAAATAATTTTATTAATAGATTTTATAATAATGATCAATAAATAAATTAATAAACTAGTATAAATAAGAATGATATAAATTAAAATATAATTGTAGAATCTAAAATTATTCAAAATCAAAATAAGATATATTACTAAATAATAATTTTTTATTTTAAAAATTTTGTCTCATTTTATAAGCATATATATTTTTTTGATGAAAAATAAATTATTTAAATTATATCTGTCTCACTAATAATTTATTTTGTAATTAATATTTCTATAAAAATAAACTGATAAATAATTAAAATGAATATTTAAAATTATAATGAATACTAATAAAACTGAGATTTATGATTTATTTTTTAGACTATACTAATTTAATGTTTTGAGTATTTATGGGCTTCGGGGTTTAAGAGTTTAGTCATTTTAGAATTGTCATTTAGTGGTTTATAGGTTTTATATAAAAAAATAATATAACAAAAAATTTATTTTTGTTATTTTTTCTCATTTTTTAAGGTTATAACCTTTGAAAATATAATAATTTTTAATTTTTTTTAAAAGTGAATACAATATGAAGTTATAATAAGCTTAATAATTATATATAATATAAATTCACTATAAATTATTTTATTGATATTTATTATAATAATGATCATAAAAGAGTAATAACCAATTATTAATAAGATAAATATTGTTTAAAATATATTTGCTAAACGTAAAATGACTCAAAATCAAAGTGAAAAATATTACTAAATATTAATTTTAAATTTTTTAATTTTTCTATCCATTTATAAGCCTATATATTTTTAGATGAAAAATAAATTATTTAAATTATATTTGTCTCTCTAATAATTTATTTTTTAATTTATATTTCTATAAAATTAAACTAATAAATAATTAAAATGTATATTTAAAATTATAATGAATACTAATAAAAATAAGATTTATGATTTATTATTTAGGTTATAAATATTTAATTGTTTAAGTTTTTTGTAGTTTTGGTGTTAAGGAGATTATTGATTTATATGTTTACACATTTTCGTGTTTATAGGTTGTATTTAATCAATGAAATAACAAAAAATTTATTTTTATGAATTTTCATGATTTTCAAAGGTTATAACCTTTGAAAATATAATAATTTTTTGATAGTTCTAAAATATGAATACAATACTTAGTTATAATAATCTTAATAATTATATTTGTTGTAGATTCAATATAAAAAATGTATTAATATAAATTATAATAATGATCAAAAAATAAATTAATAAACTATTATTAAAAAGATAGATATTAATTAAAATATATTTGCAGAACCCAAAATAATTTAAAATCAAAGTAAATTATATTACTAAATAAAATTTTAAATTTTTAAAATTTTTTTTTTCATAAAAAATAATTTATTTAAATTATATCTGTCTCACTCATTATTTATTTTGAAATTAATATTTCTATAAAAATAAACTAAAAAATAATTAAAATGAATACTTAAAATTATAATGAATACAAATAAAAATGAGATTTATTATTTATTATTTATTATTTAGGTTATATATGTTTAATGGTTTAAGTATTTAGGGGGTTTCGGGGTTTAGGAGTCTGGAGATTTAAATATTTAGTCATTTAGTGGTTTATAAGTTTTATTTAAATAATAAAATAATAAAAAATTATTTTTGTGATTTTTTATCATTTTTGAAGGTTATAACCTTTGAAAATATAATAATTTTTAAATTTTTTTCAAATGTAAATATAATATTTATTTATAATAACTTAATAATTATTAGACATTTTAAATGAATATAAGTAATTTAATTGTTCGATATTATAAAAATTATCAAATAATAAATTAATAAACTATTATTAATAAGATTGATCGCAATTAAAATATAATTGCAAAACCTATATATAATGATTCAAAATCAAAGTAAAATATATTACTAAATAATAATTTTTTGTTTTTAAATTTTTACTCTTTTATATAAGATTATTTTTTTTGATTAATAATAAATTATTAAAATTATATTTGTCTCACTCATTATTTATTTTGTGATTGATATTTCTATAAAAAATAAACTAATAAATAATTAAAATGAATATTTAAAATTATAATGAATACAAATTAAAATGAGATTTATGATTTATTATATATGGTATACCGGTTTAATGGTTTCATTATTTAGTGGTTTATAGGTTTTATTTATATAATAAAAAGTTAAAATTCTATTTTTGATTTTTTCTTATTTTCAAACTTTATAACCTTTGAAAATAAAATAATTTTTAAAATTTTTTGAAATGTGAATACCATGTATAATTATATTAATTTTACTAATTATATATCATTTAAATTCAATATAAACAATTTTAAAGATAGATATTATAATAATGATCAAAAATTAAATTAATAAACTATTATTAATAATATAAATATTAATTAATATATATTTACATAACACAAAATGCTTTAAAATCAAATCAAAATATATTGCTAAATAATAATATTTAATTTTTAAATTTGTCTTTCTTTTTATAAGCTTATATTTTTTTTGATTAAAAATAAATTATCTAAATAATATTTGTCTTACTCGAAATTTATTTTTTAATTAATATTTCTAAATGATTAAACTTTAAATAATTAAAATAAATATTTAAAATTATAATAAATAGCAAAAAAATGAGATTTATTATTTATTAAGTAGTATATACATGTTAAAATCTTTATGTATTTAGGGGTTTCGGGGTTTATGAGCTTACTAATTTAAGTAAGTAAGCATTTAATGGTCTATATGTTTTTTTAAAAAAATAAAATAACTAAAAATTTAGTTTTATTACTTTTTCTCATTTTTTAAGATTATAACCTTTGAAAATATAATAATTTTTAATTTTTTTTCAAAAGTGAATATAATATTTATTTATAATACTCATAATATTTATATATCATATAAATTCAATATAAATAATTTTATTGATAGATATTCTAATAATTATCAAAAAATAAATAGAAAAATCTATTATGAATAAGATTGATATTAGATAAAATATAATATAAAAACCTAAAATGATACAGAATCAAAGCAAAATATATTATTAAATAATAATTATTTGTTTTTAAATTTTTATTCTTTTTATAAGCCTATCAATTTTTTGATAAAAAATAATTTTTATAAATTATATTTTTAACTCATAATTTATTTTATAATTAATTCATATATAATAATAAAAAACTAAACAATTAAAATTAATTTTATAAATTATAATGAAAACAAATAAAAATGAAATTTATTAATTATTATTTAGCGTATACCGATTTAAAGGATTATCTTTATAGAGGTATCAGGATTTTGTAGTTTAGTGATTTAAATGCTTAGGCATTTAGTGGTGTATAGGTTTTAGTTAAACAATAGAATAACAAAAAAAAATATTTTTTTTTATTTTTTCACATTTTCAAAGGTTATAATCTTTGAAAATATAATAATTTTAAATTTTTCTTCAAAAGTGAATACAATATTTAGTTATAATAATCATTTTATTTATATATAGTATAAATTCATTATAACCATTTTTATTGATAAATATTCTAATAATGATGAAAAAATAACTCAATAATCTATTAGTAATAAGATAGATATCAATTAAAATATAATTACAAAACATAAACTGATTCAGAAGCAAAGCAAAATATATTACTATACAATAATTTTTTGTTTTGAAATTATTTTATCTTTTAAAAAGTTTATCTATAATTTTTTGATGAAAAATAATTTATATAAATTATATTTGTGTAACTCATAAATTATTTCGTTATTAATATTTATATATAAATAAACAAATAAATAATTAAATTAAATATTTAAAATTATAATGAAAAAAAATAAGATTTATTATTTATTATTTAGGGATACCGGTTTAATTTAAATTTGATGTATCTCACTAAAAATTTATTTTGTAATTAATATTTCTATAAAAATAAACTTATAAATAATTTAAATAAAAATTTAAAATTATACTGAATAAAAATAAATATGAGATTTATTATTTATTATTAATATATACCAGTTTAATGATTTAAGTATTTAGAGTTTTTGTCATTTAAAAGTTTAGCAATTTATGGTTTTAAGCTTTTAGTGGTTTATAGGTTTTATTTAAAAAATAAAATAACAAAAAATATATTTTTATTATTTTTTGATATTTTCAAAGGTTATAACCTTTCAAAATATAATAATTTTTAAATTTTTTTAAAAAGTGAATACAATCTTTAGTTATAATAATCATTATATTTATATATAATATAAATTCAATATAATCAATTATTTGATAAATATTCTAATAATGATCATAAAATAAATTAATAATAAATTATTAATAAGATAGATATCAATTAATATATAATTACAAAACCTAAAATGATTTAGAAGCAAAGCAAAATATATTACTATATAATAATTTTTTGCTTTAAAATTTTTTTTTCTTTTAAAAAGTTTATCTATAATTTTATGATGAAAAATAATTTATATAAATTATATTTGTCTAACTCAATTTATTTTGTAATAAATATTTATATATAAATAAACAAATAAATAATTAAAATGAATTTTGTAATTTAAATGAGATTTATTATTTATTATTTAGGGATACCGATTTAATTTAAATTATAACACTCTCGCTAATAATTTATTTTGTAATTAATATTTCTATAAAATTAAACTGATAAATAATTAAAATAAAAATTTAAAATTATAGTGAATAAAAATTAAAATGAGATTTATGATTTATTATTAATCTATACCAGTTTAATGGAATGAGTATTTAGAGGTTTTGTCATTTAGGAGTTTATCAATTTATGTTTTTAGGCTTTTATTGGTTTATAGGTTTTATTTAACAAATAAAATAACCATAAATATATTTTTATTATTTTTTAATATTTTCAAATCTTATAACCTTTCAAAATATAATAATTTTTAAATTTTTTTAAAAGTGAATACAATCTTTAGTCATAATACTCATTATATTTATATATCCTATAAATTCAATATATACAATTTTATTGATAAATATTCTAATAATGATCAAGAAATAAATTAATAATTTATTATTAATAAAAGAGATTTCAATTAAAAAAAAGATAGATATCAATTAAAATATAATTATAAAACCTAAAATGATTCGGAATCAAAGCAAAATATATTACTATATATTAATATTTTGTTTAAAATTTTTTTTTCTTCTAAAAAGTTTTTTTATAATTTTTTGATGAAAATTAATATATATAAATTATATTTGTCTAACTCAATTTATTTTGTAATTAATATTTCTATATAAATAAAAAATTAATAATTAAATTGAATATTTAAAATTAAAATGAAAAAAAATTAGATTTATTATTTATTATTTAGGGATACCGGTTTAATTTAAATTAGATCTGTTTCACTTATAATTTATTTTGTAATTAATATTTCTATAAAAATAAACTGATATCGAATTAAAATAAAAATTTAAAATTATACACAATAAAAATTAAAATGAGTTTTTCAATTTATTATTAAAGTATATCAGTTTAATGGTTTAAGTATTTAGAGGTTTTGTCGTTAGGAGTTTAGCGATTTATGTTTTCAGGCTTTTAGTTGTTTATAGGTTTTATATAAAAAATTAAAATAACAAAAAAAATATCTATAATTTGTTATCATTTTCATAGGTTATAACATTTGAAAATATAATAATATTTACAATTTTTTGAAATGTGAATACAATATTTAGTTATAATAATATTAATAATTATATATCATATAAATTCAATATAAACAATTTTATTGATAGATAATAAAAAAATGATCAAATATTAAATTAATAAACAATTAATAAAAAGATTGATATTAATTAAAAAATATTTACAAAACCCAAATTGATTCAAAATTAAAGTAAAATATATTACTAGATAATAATTTTTAATTTTTAAATTTTACTTCTTTTATAAGCGAATATATATTTTTTGATTAAAAATAAATTATTTAAATTATATTTCTCTTACTCATAATTTATTTTGTAATAAATATTTCTATAAAAATAAACTGATAAATAATTAAATGAATATTTAAAATTATAATAAATAGAAATAAAAATTAGATTTATTAATTATTATGTATTATATAGTGGTTTAATGGTTTATGTAATTAGGTATTACGGGGTTTAAGAGTATACTGATTTAATTGTGTATGCATTTAGTGGTTAATAGGTTTTATTTAAAAAAAAATAACAAAAATTTTATATTTATTATTTTTTGATATTTTCAAAGGTTATAACCTTTGAAAATATAATAATTTTAAATTTTTTTCAAAAGCAAATTCAATATTTAGTTATAATAATCATTATTTTTATATATCATATAAATTAAATATAAACAATTTTACTGATTAATATTCTAATAATGATCAAAAAATAAATTAATAATCTATTATTAATTAGATAGATTTCAATTAAAATATAATTACAAAACATAAAATGATTCATAAGCAAACCAAAATATATTACTATATAATAATTTTTTGTTTAACAATTTTTTTTTATTTTAAAAAGTTTATTTATTTTTTTGATTAAAAATAATTTACATAAATTATATTTGTCTATCTCAAAATTTATTTTTAATTAATATTTATATAAAAATAAACAAATAAATAATTAAAATGAATATTTAAAATTATAATGAAAAAAATTGAGATTTATTATTTATTATTTAGGGTATACCGGTTTAGTTTAAATTATATCTCTCACTAATAATTTATTTTGTAATTAATATTTCTATAAAAATAAACTAATAAATAATTAAAATAATAATTTAAAATTATACTGAATAAAAGTTAAAATGAGATTTATGATTTATTATTAATGTATACCAATTTAATAGTTTAAGTATTTAGAGGTTTTGTCTTATAGGTGTTTAGTGATTCATGTTTTTAGGCATTTAGTGGTTTATAGGTTTTATTTAAACAATAAAATAACAAAAAATAATTTGTAAATTTTTGTCATTTTCATAGGTTATAACCTTTGAAAATATAATAATATTTAAAATTTTTTTAAATGTGAAAATAATATTTAGTTATAATAATTTTAAAAATTATATATAATATAAATTCAATATAAACAATCTTATTGATAGACATTATAATAATGATCAAAAATTAAATTAATTAAACAATTACTAATAAGATAGATATTAATTAAAAAATATTTACAAAACTCAAATTGATTCAAAATTAAAGTAAAAAATATTATTGGATAATAATTTTTAATTTTTAAATTTTTACTTCTTTTATAAGCGTATATATTTTTGTTTATTAAAAATAAATTATTTAAATTATATTTGTCGCACTCATAATTTATTTTGTAATAAATATTTCTATAAAAATACACTAATAAATAATTAAAATGAATATTTAAAATTATAATAAATAGAATTAACAATTAGATTTATTAATTATTAAGTAGTATATTGCGGTTTAATGGTTTTTATATTTTGACATTATGAGGTTTAGGAATTTACTGATTTAACTGTGTATGCATTTTGTGGTTTATAGGTGTTATTTATAAAAAAATATAAAAAAAATTATTTTTTTTTATTTTTTGATATTTTCAACGGTTATAACCTTTGAAAATATTATAATTTTTAAATTTTTTCAAAAGTGAATACAATATTTACTTATAATAATCTTTATATTTATATATCATATAAATTCAATATAAACAATTTTATTGATACATATTCAAATAATGATCAAAAAATAAATTAATAATCTATTATTAATAAGATAGATATCAATTAAAATATAATTACAAAACCTAAAATGATTTAGAAGAAAAGCAAAATATTTTACTATATAATAATTTTTTGTTTTGAAATTTTTTTTTCTTTTAAAAAGTTTATCAATAATTTTTTGATGAAAAATAAATTATATAAATTATATTTCTCTAACTCAACTTATTTTGTAATTATTATTTTTATATAAATAAACAAATAAATAATTAAAATGAATATTTAAAATTATAATGAAAAAAAAATGCTATTTATTATTTATTATTTAGGGATACCTGTTTAATTTAAATTAGATATGTCTCACTAATAATTTATTTAGTAATTAATATTTCGATAAAATAAATTGATAAATAATTAAAATAAAAATTTAAAATTATACTAAATAAAAATTAAAATGAGATTTATGATTTATTATTAATATATACCAGTTTAATGATTTAAGTATTTAGAGGTTTTGTTGTTAGGAGTTTAGCAATTTATGTTTTTAGGCTTTTAGTGGTTTATAGGTTTTATACAATATTTTATTATAATAATATTAATAATTATATATCATATTAATTTAATATAAATAATTTTTTTGATAGATGTTATAATAATGATCAAAAATTAAATTTATAAACTATTAATATTAAGATTGATATTAATTAAAAAATATTTACAAAACCCAAATTGATTCAAAATTATAGTAACTTATATTACTTGATAATAATTTTTAATTTTTAAATTAAAACTTCTTATATAAGCGTATATTTTTATTAGAAAATTAATATATTATTTAAATTATATTTGTCCCACTCATAATTTATTTTGTAATAAATATTTCTAAATAAATACAATAATAAATAATTAAAATGAATATTTAAAAATAGAATAAATAGCAATAAAAAATAGATTTATTAATTATTAAGTAGTATTTATCGGTTTAATGGGTTATGTAATTAGTCATTATGGGGTTTAGGAGTTTACTGATTTAACTTTATATGTATTTAGGCATTACGGGACTCAGTGATTCGTGACCCGACCCGAAGACTTGTCCCGAAAGAATCGAGACTGAGAAAAATCCGTTTACGTTGACTTTTTCCGTTTCGTTCTATCACGTATTTTTCTTTTGGGACGGTTCTGGATCTTAAGCATTATCCATCCCGAGAACCGTACCACCTAAAAAACTGATACTAGAACTAGGAATATATATATATATAACATGAAGATGCCACCAATTCTGCTACTGCCAATCCAAATCTGACGCACCTATTGCTGTTCCGACGAGTTCCAGGCCACCTAATGCCGTTTCAGCCGTGTTCAGTTATGTCCAGCCCTTGTCCGTCGCACTTCTGGTTGCCTCCACAGTGTCTCAGATGCTACCAGCCTTTTGGTTTGTTTTTCGGACGAGAATTGAGTGATTAATTATTATTATGTTTCTCAGTCTGTTTTGTTGATTATTGGTTGTGGTGTTTTGGTTGGGCCGAATGAGTGGTCTAAATATGTTATAGTCAGTTTTGTAGAGCTTGCTTGTTTGAAATATTTATATGTATTTATGCTTAACATATCATATTAATTAATGGCAATGCAGATGGCACAATCCAGCGGTAAATGAAAAATACAATAAATTGAAGATGATCACATCTCAAATGATCAAAGTACTGTTAAATCCAATAATTAGTGAGACATATAATTTAAATATATTATATTATTAAAAAAATAAGCTTATAAAAATAAACAAAATTTTAATAATTTAAAATTTTTATTTAGTAATATTATTTACTTTGATTTTGAATTATTTTGGGTTCCGCAAAGATATTTTAATTAATATCAATCTTATTAATAATAGTTTATTAATTTATTTTTCGATCATAATAAAAATATATATATATAAATTTTTTATATTTAATTTATTTCAAATATAATTATAAAGATTATTATAACTAAGTATTGCATTCATATTTTAAGAAAATTAAAAAATAGTTATATTTTCAAAGTTATTAACCAATGAAAATCACGAAAATTCATAAAAATAAATTTTTTGTTATTTTATTGATTAAATAAAACCTATAAACACCTAAATTTGCAAACATATAAATGAATAAACTCCTTAACCCCAAAACCACAAAAAACTTAAAGCATTAAATAGGTATATCCTAAATAATAAATAATAAATCTCTTTTTATTAGTATTCATTGTAATTTTAAATATTCATTTTTATTATTTATCAATTTATTTTTATAGAAATATTAATTACAAAATAAATTATTAGTGAGACAGATGTAATTTAAATAATTTATTTTTCATCAAAAAAATATATATGCATATAAAATGAGGCAAATTTTATAAAATAAAAAATTATTATTTAGTAATATATCTTATTTTGATTTTGAATCATTTTAGATTCTACAATTATATTTTAATTTATATCATTCTTATTTATACTAGTTTATTAATTTATTTATTGATCATTATTATAATATGTATTAATAAAATTTTTTATATTTAGTTTACATTATATATAATTATTAAGTTTATTATAACTAAATATTATATTTACATTTGAAAAAAATTTTAAAATTATTATATTTTCAAAGGTTATAACCTTCAAAAATCAAAAAAAATAATAAAAATAAATTTTTTGTATTATCATTGTTTAAATAAAACTTATAAACCACTAAATGCCCAAATACTTAAACCTCTAAACTCCTAAATACAAAAGCCCCTAAATAGTTAAAACTTTAAACTCGTAAACCTTAAATATAATTTAAATAATTTATTAAAATAATAATTACAAAATAAAATTGAGTGATAAAAATATAATTTAAATAATTTATTTTTCATCAAAAAAATATGAACTTATAAAAAGAAGCAAAAAATAAAAAAAATTATTATTTAGTAATAAATTTTACTTGGATTTTGAATATTTTTAGGTTTTGCTATAATATTTTAATTTATATCTATCATATTAATAATAGCATATTAATTTATTTTTTGATAATTGATATCATATCTATCAATAAAATTTTTTATATTTAGTTTATATTATATATAATTATAATGATTATTATTACTAAATATTGTATTCACATTTTTAAAATATTTTAAAATTATTATATTTTCAAAGATTATAATCTTTGAAAATGTGAAAAAATATCAAAAATAATTTTTTTGTTATTTCATTATTTAAATAAAACCTATAAACCACTAAATGCCTAAAAACATAATCGCTAAAATCATAAACAAAAAAAACCTCTAAATACTTAAAATATTAAACTGGGATACATAAATAATAATTCATAAATCTCATTTTAATTTTTATTCAGTATAATTTAAAATTTTTACTTTAATTCTTTATGAGTTTATTTTTATAGAAATATTAATTAAAATTATATTATAAGTGAGACAGATCTAATTTAAATTCGACTAGTAAACCCAAAAAAATAATGGATAAATCTCAATATATTTTTTTTCATTATAATTTTAAATATTCATTTTAATTATTTATTTGTTTATTTTTGTATAAATATTAATTAAAAAATAAATTATGAGTTAGACAAATATAATTTATATAAATTAATTTTCATCAAAAAAATATGGATAAACTTTTAAAAGAAAAAAAAATTTCAAAACAACAAATTATTATATAGTAATATATTTTGATTTCTTTTGAATCATTTTAGGATTTTTTATTATATTTTAATTGATATCTTATCTTATTAATAATATATTATTAATTTATTTTTTGATCATTATTAGAATATTTATCAATAAAATTGTTTATATTGAATTTATATGATAAATAAATATAATGGTTATTATAACAAAATATTGAATTCACTTTTGAAAAAAATTTTGAAATTATTATATTTTCAAAGGTTATAACCTTTGAAAATATCAAAAAATAATAAAAATAAATATTTTGTTATTTTAATTTTTAAATAAAACCTATTGACCAGTAAATGCATACACCGTTTAATTAGTAAATTTCCAAGGCCTGTAATCTTTAAATACCTAAACCATTAAACCGATGTATGCTACTTAATTATTAAGAAATCTAATTTATATTTCAATTTATTATAATTTTAAATATTCATTTTAATTATTTATAAGTTTATTTTTATAGAAATATTTATTACAAAATAAATTATGAGTGTGACAAATATAATTTAAATAATTTATTTTTAATCAAAAAAATATATACGCTTATAAAAGAAGTAAAAATTTAAAATTAAAAATTATTATCCAGTAATATTTGGGTTATATAAATATTTTTTTAATTAATATTAATCTTATTATTAATAGTTTATTAATTTATTTTTTGATAATTATTATAATATCTACCAATAAAATTGTTTATATTGAATTTATATGATATATAATTATTAATATTATTATAACTAAATATTGTATTCACATTTCAAAAAATTTTAAATATTTTTATATTTTCAAAGGTTATAACCTATGAAAATTAATAAATATTATTATATATCATATATTATTATATGATATTATAAATATTATAAATATTTAAAATATTATTATATTTTAAATAGTATTATAATTAAATATTATTATATTATTATAACCTATCAAAATGACAAAAATTTACAGAATATTTTTTTGTTATTTTATTGTTTAAATAAAACATATAAACCACTAAATGCCTAAAAACATAAATTACTAAATTCCTAAATGAAAAAACTTATAAATACTTAAACTATTAAAATGGTATACATTAGTAATAAATCATAAAACTCATTTTAATTTTTATTAAGTATAATTTTAAATTTTTATTTTATTTATTTATCAGTTTATTTTTATAGAAATATTAATTACAAAATAAATTATTAGTGAGATAGGTCTATTTTAAATAGTTTTTTTATCAAAAAAAATATATATGCTTATAAAAAGAATCAAAATTTTAAAACAAAAATTTATTCTTTTGTAATATATTTTATTTTGATTTTGAATCATTTTAGTTTTTGCAATTATATTTTAATTTATATCATTCTTATTAATAATTGTTTAATAATTTTTTATTGAGCATTATTATAATATATATTAATAAAATTATTTATATTGAGTTTACATTATATATAATTATTAAGAATATTATAACTAAATATTATATTAACATTTAAAAAAAATTAAAAATTATTATATTTTCAAAGGTTATAACCTTCAAAATGTAAAAAAAAAATCAAAAAATTTAATTTTTATTTTTTCATTCTTTAAATAAAAACTATAAATCACTAATGTCCTAAACACTTAAATCACAATACCCCAAAACACCTAAATATTTAAACCATTAAACTAGTATATCCTAAATAATAAATAATAAATCTCAATTTTATTTGTATTCATTATAATTTTAAATTTTCATTATAATTATTTATTAGTTTATTTTTATAGAATTATAAATTAAAAATAAATTATGTGAAAGACAAATATATTATAAATAATTTAATTTTAATAATAAAAAATATAAACTTATAAAAAGAAGCAAAACATCAAAAAATTATTATATTGTATTATATTTTATTTTAATTTTGAATAAATTTACGTTTTGAAAATATATTTTGAAAGATATCTATCTTATTAATAATAGTTTATTAATTTATTTTTTGATCATTAATAAAATATCTATCAATATAATTGTTTATATTGAATTAACATGATATATAATTATTAAGATTATCATAACTAAATATAGTATTCACATATAAAAAAAATTTAAAAATTGTTATATTTTCGAAGGTTATAACCTTCGAAAATACGAAAAAATAACAAAAATAAACTTTATGTTATATCATTGTTTAAATAAATCATATAAACCATTAAATACTTAAATACATAAATATCTAAATTCTTAAACCCCGAAGCCCCTAAATACCTACACCATTAAACTCATAAACGTTAAATATAATTTAAATATTTTATAGAAATTTTAATTACAAAATAAATTATGAGTGACAAATATAATTTAAATAATATATTTTTAACAAAAAAATATATAAGCTTATAAAATGATGCAAAAACTAAAAAAAAATTATTATTTAGTAATAAATTTTAATTTGATATTGAATCATTTTATGTTTTTTAATTATATTTTAATTTATATCTATCATATTAATAATAGTTTATTAATTTATTTTTTGATAATTGATATAATATTATCAATAAAATTGTTTATATTTAGTTTATATTATATATAGTTATAATAATAATTATTACTAAATATTGTATTCACATATTAAAAAAATTTTAAAATTATTATATATTCAAATATTATGACATTTGAAAATTTGAAAAAATATCAAAAACAAATTTTTTGTTATTTCATTCTTTAAATAAAAGCTATAAACCAATAAATGCCTAAATACTTAAATCAATAACTTCTAAATCTCGAAAACCCTAAATAGATAAATTTTTTAAACATGTATATCCTAAATAATAAATAATAAATCAATTTTTTTTTTATTATAATTTTAAACATTCATTGTAATTATTTATTTGTTTATTTTTATATTAATATTAAATACAAATTAAATTATAAGTTAGAAAAATATAATTTATATAAATTATTTTTCGACAAAAAAATATAGATAAACTTATTAAAAGAATAAAAAAATTTAAAACAAAAAATTATTATATAGTAATTTATTTTACTTTGTTTCTGAATCATTTTAGGTTTTGAAATTATATTTTAATTGATATCTAACTTATTAATAATAGATTATTAATTTATTTTTTTGATCATTATTAGAATATTTTCAATAAAAATATTTATATTTAATTTATATAATATATAAATTTAATAATTATTATAACTAAATATTGTATTCACTTTTGAAAAAAAATAAAATTTATTATATTTTCAAAGATTATAACCTTTGAACATGTGAAAAAACAAAAAAAAAATTTTATTTCATTGTTTAAATAAAACCTATAAATCACTAAATGCCTAAACATTTAAATCACTAAACTACAAAATCTCGATAACCCTATATAAATAATCGTTTAAACGGGTATCCCCTAAATAATAATTAATAAATCTCATTTTTATTTGTTTTCAATATAATTTAAAAAATTCATTTTGATTGTTTAGTTTTTTATTTATATATATATATTAATTAAAAATAAATTATGAGTAAAAAATATAATTTATAAAAATTATTTTTCATAAAAAAATAGATAAGCTTATAAAAAGAATAAAAATTTAAAAACAAAAAATAATTATTAAGTAATATATTTTTCTTTGCTTTTGAATCATTTTAGGTTTTGATATTATATTTTAAGTAATATCAATATTATTCATAATAGATTTTAAATTTATTTTTTGATAATTATTAGAATATCTATGAATAAAATTGTTTATATTTAATTAATATGATATATAATTATTATGATTATCATAAATAAATATTTATTCACTTTTGAAAAAAATTTAAAAATTATTATATTTTCAAAGGTTATAATCTTTGAAAATCTCAAAAAATTATAAAAATAATTTTTTTTTTATTTTTTTTCTTAAATAAAACCTATAAACCACTAAATGCATACATTGTTAAATTAGTAAACTCCTAAACCCCGTAATGCCTAAATACATAAACTATTAAACTGCTATATACTACTTAATAATTAATAACTCTAATTTTTATTTCTATTTTTCATTATTTTAAATATTTATTTTAATTATTTATTAGTTTATTTTTATTGAAATATTTATTACAAAATAAAGTATGAGTGTGATAAATATAATTTAATTAATTTATTTTTAATAAAAAAAATATACGGTTCTAAAAGAAGTAAAAATTTAAAAATTAAAAATTATTATCCATTAATATATTTTACTTTAATTTTGAATCAATTTGGGTTTTGTAAATATTTTTTAATTAATATCTATATTTTTATTAATAGTTTATTAATTTAATTTTTGATCATTATTATATTGTATATCAATAAAATTTTTTATATTGAACTTATATGATATATAATTATTAATATTATTATAACTAAATATTGTATTCAAATTTCAAAAAATTGTAAATATTATTATATTTTCAAAATTTATAACCTACGAAAATGATAAAAATATATAGAAATTTTTTTTGTTATTTTATTTTTTTATATAAAACCAATAAACCACTAAAAGCCTAAAAACATAAATCGCTAAACTTCTAACTACAAAACCTCTAAATACTTAAACTTTTAAACTGGTATACATTAATAATAAATCTTAAATCTCATTTTAATTTTTATTCAGTATAATTTTAAATATTATTTTAATTATTTATCAATTTATTTTTATAGAAATATTAATTACAAAATAAATTATTAGTGAGATGGATCTAATTTAAATTAAATCGGTATCCCCAAATAATAAATAATTAATAATAAATAATAAATCACATTTTTTTATTATAATTTTAAATATTCATTTTAATTAATTATTTATTTATATATAAATATTAATTACAAAATAAATTATGAGTTAGACAAATATAAATTATATAAATTATTTTTCAACAAAAAATATAGATAAACTTATTAAAAGAAAAAAAAATTCAAAAACAAAAAATTATTATATAGTAATATATTTTTCTTTTCTTCTGAATCATTTTATGTTTTAATTAATACCTATCTTATTATTAATAGATTATTAATTTATTTTTTGATTATTATTAGAATATTTTTCAATAAAATTTTTTATATTGAATTTATATAATATAAAAATATAATGATTTGTATAACTAAATATTGTATTCACATTTGAAAAAAAATTAAAAATTATTATATTTTCAAAGGTTATAACCTTTGAAAAAATCAAAAAATAATAAAAATAATTCTTATTTTATTTTATTTTTTAAATTAAACCTATAAACCACTAAATGCTTGGGGTGCTCACGGGAAGGGTCGGAGATCGGGGATTTTTGGTAGGATAAAACGGTTCTGGGATGGAACGGAGTTCGGACATTTTTTTCAATTTATTTTCTTCAAACCGGCCAAGTTAGTTCATGTCGAAACCTTTTATTGTACCATTTATCATTTCAGAGTTATGTATCTTTCAAACTCAAATTGGGCCAATTTTGTTTTGTCAATTAGGCTGAATACCACAAATGACATCCATTACCTTGTCAAAAGCTTAGATGTGCAGAAAAGGATAGAAATGTTAAATAGAACGGGACCGAGTTGTGTGCTTAATTTGGTTCTTTGTTTTTTCACAAGTTGGCTTTGTTCAGCCGAGTGAAATTAACCATAATGCCAATACTACATTTTTTAAACAAATACTTAAAATATTAAGGAATAGCTAAATATGACCATAAATATTGGTAGCATCAATTACTACTTAAGTAATTGCTAAAAATAGGCAGCTTAATATAACAAAAAATATTTACAATACCCAAATCGATTCAAGATTAAACTATAATATATTACTGTATAATAATTTTTAATTTTTAAATTTTTACTTCTTTTATAAGCGTATATATTTTTTTGATTAAAAAGAAAATTAGTTAAATTATAATTGTCGCACTCATAATTTATTTTGTAATAAATATTTTATAAAAATAAACTAATAAATAATTAAAATCAATAATTAAAATTATAATAAATATAATAAAAATTAGATATATTAATTATTAAGTAGTATATAGCGGTTTAATGGTTTATGTATTGAGGAGTTTACTGACTTACCTATATATGCTTTTAGTGGTTTATATGTTTTATTTAAAAAATAAAATAAAAAAAATTTACTTTTGTTATTTTTTGATATTCTCAAAGGTTATAACCTTTGAAAATACAATAAATTTTAAATTTTTTTCTAATGTGAATACAATCTTTAGTTATAATAATCATTATAACTAAATATATTATATTTGATAAATATAATAAATATATCATATAGTTATAACCTTATATATCATATAGTTAGACAAATATATCATATAGTTATATTTGATAAATATTATCATTAATAAATATATTATATAGTTATAATAAATATATCATATAAATTAAATATAAACAATTTTATTGATAAATATTCTAATAATGATCAAAAAATAAATTAATAATCTATTATTAATAAGATAGATATCAATTAAAATATAATTACAAAACCTAAAATGATTCAGAAGCAAAGCTAAATATATTACTATATAATAATTTTTTGTTTTGAATTTTTTATTCTTTTAAAAAGTTTATGTATATTTTTTTGATGAAAAATAATTTATATAAATTATATTTGTCAAACTCATAATTTATTCTGTAATTAATATATTTATAAAAATAAACAAATAAATAATTAAAATGAATATTTAAAATTATAATGAAAAAAATGAGATTTATTATTTATTATTTAGGGATACCAGTTTAATTTAAATTAGATAATTCTCGCTAATAATTTATTTTGTAATTAATATTTCTATAAAAATAAAGCTGATAAATATTTAAAATAAAAATTTTAAATTATACTGAATAAAATTTAAAATAAGATTTATGATTTATTATTATTGTATACCAACTTAATGGATTAAGAATTTAGAGGTTTGTTCATTTAAAATTATAGCGATTTATGTTTTTAGGCTTTTAGTGGTCTATATGTTTTATTTAAAAAAATAAAATATCAAAAAAAATTTTTATAATTTTTTCTCATTTTCATAGGTTATAACCTTTGAAAATATAATAATATTTAAATTTTTTTGAAATGTGAATACAATACTTAGTTATAATAATATTAATAATTATATATCATATAAATTCAATATAAACAATTTTATTGATATATATTAAAATAATGATCAAAATTAAATTTATAAACTATTGATATTAAGCTAGATATTAATTAAAAAATAATTACAAAACCCAAATTGATTTAAAATTATAATAATATATATTTCTAGATAACAATTTTAAATTTTTAAATTTACTTCTTTTATAAGCATATATATTTTTTAAATTATATTTGTCGCACTCATAATTTATTTTGTAATAAATATTTCTATAAAAATTAACTAATAAATAATTAAAATGAATATTTAAAATTATAATAAATAGAATAAAGAATTAGATTTATTAATTATTAAGTAGTATATAGCATTTTAATGGTTTATGTATTTTGGCATTACGGGGTTTAGGAGTTTACTGATTTAACTGTGCATGCATTTAGTGGTTTATAGGTGTTATTTTAAAAAAAATATCAAAAAATTTATTTTTTTATTTTTTGATAATTTCAAAGGTTATAACCATTGAAAATATAATAATTTTTAAATTTTTTTCAAAAGTGAAGACAATATTTAGTTATAATAATCATTATATTTATATATCATATAAATTCAATATAAATATTTTTATTGATAAATATTCTAATAATGATGAAAAATAAATTAATAATCTATTATTAATAAGATAGATATAAATTTAAATATAATTACAAAACATAAAATGATTCAGAAACAAAGCAAAATATATTACTATATAATAATTTTTTTGTTTTTAATTTTTTTTCTTTTAAAATGTTTATCTATATTTTTTTGATGAAAAATAATTATATAAACTATATTTGTCTAACTCAATTTATTCTGTAATTATTAATTATATAAAAATATATGAATAAATAATTAAAATGAATATTTTAAATTATAATGAAAAAAATAATATTGAGATTTATTATTAATTATTTAGGGTATACCGGTTTAAAATGACTATCTATTTAGGGTTTTCGAGATTTAGCAGTTATTGATTTAACTATTTATGCATTTAGTGGTTTAAAGGATTTATTTAAACAATGAAATAACAAAAAAATTATTTTTGTTATTTTTTGATATTTTCAAAGGTTATAACATTTGAAAATATAATAATTTTAAAATTTTTTTAAAATGTGAATAAAATATTTAAAAATAATCATTATAATTATATATATTATAAACTAATTATAAATAATTGTATTGATAGATATGATATCAATTATCAAAAAATAAATTAATAAACTATTATTAATATGATAGATATAAATTAAAATATAATTATAAAACCTAAAATGATTCAAAATCAATGTACAATTTATTACTAAATAATAATTTTTTGTTTTTAAATTTTTACTTCTTTTTATAAGATTATATATTTTTTTAAAAGTAAATTATTAATATTATATTTGTCTGACTAATTATTTATTTTGTAATTATTATTTATATAAAAAATAAACTAATAAATATTTAAAATTAATATTTAAAATTATAATGAATACAAATTATAATGAGATTAAAAATTTATTATTGCTGGAAACATAATTTATTTTTTGATAATCTGTTTGTATAAACAAATATTTTTTCTTTTTTAATATTTTCATGTAAGTGTAGGAAAGGAAATATTAAGAGGCTGGGGATGCAGGAGTAGCACAATAACGGAGGTCTCGCTGACCGGACAGCGGGTCGAAATTGGAGCTCATTTTGGAGTAAATATTAGAAATGCTATTGAGTTTTTCATGAATGAATGGGGTTTGTGAAAGTTGATGTGCATTACTGTTGACAATGCATCAAATAATGATGTTGTAGTTGAACAATTGAAAAAAAGGCTTGTGAAGAAAAGTGTTGTTCCTTTGAGAGGCGATCATTTTCATATGAAATGTTGTGCTCATATCCTAAACTTAATTGTCAGAGATGGCATTACAGCAGTTTAGGGTTCTATTCAAAAAATTAGAGGTGTGGCGAAATATGTGAGGAGCAGTCCTAAAAGATTAGATATGTTTAAGTTATGTGTTGAAGAAGCAAACTTGACATATGGATCTTCATTGCAATTAGATTGTCCTACAAGATGGAATTAAAATTATTTGATGCTACAAACTGATATAAAATATCAAAAAGAATTTTAATAAGTTGGAAGAAAAAAGACAAAAGGGTTTTAAAGGAGTTTGGTTCAAACATTCCAACTGAGAGAGACTTAACAAACGCCAAAATTTTGGCTCGTTTCTTGAAAACTTGTTATGAGGTAACTTGTAAATTTTCTGGCTCATAATATTCTACCTCTAGTATTTATTTTCCTCAGATTATTCGAATTTTGAAAAAAAATTGAGCTTTGTGAAAATAGCAGAGATACAATGGTATCTGAAATGGGTAAGAAAATGAGGCATAAATTCAACAAATATTGGTGTTCTCTTCGGTCAACAAATATTATGCTTTTGGTATCAGTAGTGTCGGATCCTAGATATAAGCTCAAATATCTCAAGGTTAAGTACACTTAGCATTATGGAGAGGAATTGGTTAAAAATTTGTTGAAAAAGGTTATAAATACATTAAATGAGATGATGGATGATTAAAAAGATTTAAATGAAGAAGAATCAAAAAAAGATGATCTCTCTTCTACTGTGTTGAAGAAAAATGATGATTTCTTTGTAGGTAGTGATACTTATGTTGATAATTTTTTTTTTGAATTCGAGAAAGAACAATTAAATTGCAGGTTTGGAAGAGTTGGATAGGTACTTGGAGGACAAACTTTAAAAAGATAGAATTAATTTTGATGTTCTAAACTGGTGGAAGTTAATTAAGGTTAGGTATCCTTCTTTCGAAAATGTAGCAATGGATGTATTGGCTATCCAAGCATCTATTGTGGCCTACGAATCTACATTTAAAACTAGGGGGAAAACTTTAGATAAATTTAGGAGTTCTTTAACACCTATTACAGCTGAAGTTCTCATATGTCTAAAAGATTGGTTCAAAAGCTCAAACAAACCTATTGAAATTGAATAATTAGTTCATGACCTTGATGATAATGAATCAGGTTAGTATACAAATCTTGTAAATTTTAATTTCACTTATACTTATTTTATTCATTCAATTTAATAAAAATATGGTTCAATTACAATTTTCAGAGGGGTCACAAGATCCAAATATTCTTCCAACTATAGTCAGCCAACTAAATTTGGAATGGGTGTATTAAATTTTATAAGGTAATATTTTGTTTTTTTATTACTCTTTAATCTTAGAAATTTATGTCTGCATGATTAACACGTTTTCATCTTTGGTTGTCATTCTACAGTGGAGGAAGAAAAGAGAGGAGTTGTAGATGAGATAATTAATTGGGTTTGGATTTTTTTTTGCTATTCCAGGACTGACCATTGAAATGATTTTTATCATGGTTGTTATTAGTTATATATTTTTTTATATTAAGCTGCCTAATTTTAGCAATTACTTAAGTAGTAATTGCTGCTACCAATGTTTGTGGTCATCTTTAGCTATTCCTTAATATTTTAATTAATTATTTAAAAACTATAGTATTGCTATTATGGTTAACTTTCACTCAGCTGAACAAAGTCAACTTGTGAAAAAACAAAGAACCAAATTAAGCACACAACTCGGTCCCGTTCTATTTAACATTTCTCTCCTTTTCTGCATATCAAAGCTTTTGACAAGGTAATGGAACTTGTTTGTGGTATTCAGCCTATTTGACAAAACAAAATTGGCCCAATTTAAGTTTGAAAGATACATAACTAAGGAATTATAAATGGTACAACAAAAGGTTTAGACATGAACTAACTTGGCCAGTTTGAAGAAAATAAATTGAAAAAAATGTCCGAACTCCATTCTGTCCCGGGACCATTTTCTCCAACCCAAAATCCCCGATCTATATCCCTTCCCATCCGGATATTTTCAACCTATGGGATGGGTCTGGATCTTCAAAAAAAATCTCAGAACTGTGGGAAGGGACTGGAGATTTGTAATCTCCATCCCATTCCATCCTATGAGCACCCCTAGCATTTAGTGGTTTATAGGTTTTATTTAATTAAAATATAATTAAAAAACTTAAAATGATTCAGAAGCAAAGAAAAATATATTACTATATAATAATTTTTTGTTTTTGATTTTTTTTTCTTTTAATAAGTTTATCTATATTTTTTTGATGAAAAATAATTAATATAAATTATATTTGTCTAACTAATAATTTATTTTGTAATTAATATTTATATATAAATAAACAATTAAATAATTAAAATAAATATTTAAAATTATAATAAAAAAATGAGATTTATTATTTATTATTTATTATTTAGGGATACAGGTTTAATTTAATTAGATCCGTCTCATTAATAATTTATTTTGTAATTAATATTTCTATAAAAATAAACTGATAAATAATTAAAATATAAATTTAAAATTATACTGAATAAAAATTAAAATGAGATTTAAGATTTATTATTAATGTATACCAGTTTAATAGTTTAAGTATTTAGTTATAATAATATTAATATTTATATATCATATAAATTCAATATATACAATTTTATTGATAGACAATATAATAATGATCAAAAATTAAATTAATAAACTATTAATAAAAAGATAGATATTAATTAAAAAATATTTACAAAACCCAAATTGATTCAAAATTAAAGTAAAATATATTACTGGATAATAATTTTTAATTTTTAAATTTTTACTTCTTCAAGATCTGTATATTTTTTTTATTAAAAATAAATTAATTAAATTATGTTTATCGCACTGATACTTTATTTTGTAATAAATACTTTTTTTTGTAATAATAATACTTTATTTTGTAATAATTAATTATTTTGTAATAATTTAAAATTATAATAAATAGAAATAAAAATTAGATTTATTATTTATTAAGTATTATATAGTAGTTTAATGGTTTATGTAATTAGGCATTATGCAGTTTAGGAGTTTACTGATTTAACCCTGTATGCATTTAGTGGTTTATTGGTTTTATTTAAGAAAAAAAAAGTAAAAATTATTTTTTTTATTTTTTGATATTTTCAAAGATTATAACCTTTGAAAATATAATAATTTTTAAATTTTTTTCATATATGAATAAATATTTATTTATAATAATCATAATAATTATATATCATATAAATTCAATATAAACAATTTTATTGATATATATTCTAATAATTATCAAAAAATAAATTAAAAATCTATTATGTATATGATTGATATTATTTAAAATATAATATTAAAACCTATAATTATTCAAAAGCAAAGCAATATATATTACTTAATAATAATTATTTGTTTTTAAATTTTTATTCTTTTTATAATCTTATCTATTTTTTGATGAAAAATTATTTTTATAAATTATATTTTTAACTCATTATTTATTTTATAATTAATTTATATATATAAATAAAAAACTAAACAATCAAAATGAATTTTTTAAATTAAAATGAAAACAAATAAAAATGAGATTTATTAATTATTATTTAGGGGATACCTGTTAAAACGATTATCTATATAGGTGTATCAGGATTTTGTAGTTTAGTGATTTAAGTGTTTAGGCATTTAGTGATTTATAGGTTTTATTTAAACAATGAAATGATAAAAAAAATATTTTTTTGTTTTTTCAGATGTTCAAAGGTTATAAACTATGAAAATATAATAATCATAAAATTTTTTTACAAAAGTGAATACAATATTTAGTTATAATAATTATTAAATTTCTATATCATATAAATTAAATATAAATAATTTTATTGATAAATATTCTAATAATGATCAAAAAATAAATTAATAATCTATTATTAATAAGTTAGATATCAATTAAAATATAATTACAAAACTTAAATGATTCAGAAACAATGTAAAATATATTACTATATAATAATTTTTTGTTTTAAATTGTTTTATTCTTTTAATAACTTTATCTATATTTTTTTGTTGAAAAATAATTTATATAAATTATATTTTTCTAACTTATAATTTATTATGTATTTAATATATATATATATATATAACAAATAAATAAATAAAATGAATATTTAAAATTATAATGAAAAAAATAAATATGAGATTTATTATTTAGGATATACCTATTTAAAAAATTTATCTATTTGGGTTTTCGAGATTTGGAAGTTATTGATTTAAGTATTTAGGCATTTAATGGGTTATAACTTTTATTTAAATAATGAAATAACAAAAAAATTATTTTTGATATTTTTTCAAATTTTCAAATGTCAAAACATTTCAAAATATAATAATTTTAAAATTTTTTAAAAATGTGAATACAATATTTAGTAATAATTATTATTATAACTATATATAATATAAAATAAATATAAACAATTTTATTGATAAATATTATATCAATTATCAAAAAATAATTTAATAAACTATTATTAATATGATAGATATAAATTAAAATATAAATAAAAAAACTAAAATGATTCGAAACCAAAGAAAAATTTATTACTATATAATAATTTTTTTTATTTTATGCATCATTTTATTAGCGTATATTTTTTTTTGATGAAAAATATATTATTTAACTTATATTTGTCACTCATAATTTATTTTGTAATTAATATTTCTATAAATTATTTAAATTATTTTTAAGGATTACTAGTTTAAAGGTTTAGGAATTTAGGTGCTTCGGGGTTAGGAATTTAGATATTTATGTATTTAGGCATTTAATGGTTTATAAGTTTTATTTAAATAATGATATAACAAAAAATTTATTTTTGTTATTTTTATCATTTTGAAGGTTATAACCTTTGAAAATATAACAATTTTTAAATTTTTTTATATGTGAATACTATAATTAGTTATGGTAATCTTAATAATTATATATCATGTTAATTGAATATAAACAATTATATTGATAGATATTATATTAATGATCAAAAAATAAATTAATAAACTTTTATTAATAAGATAGATATTTTTTAAAATATATTTGCAAAACATAAATTTATTCAAAATCTAAGTAAAATATAATACTAAATAATAATTTTTTTGATGTTTTCCTTCTTTTTATAAGTTTATATTTTCTGTTATTATAAGTAAATTATTTAAATTATATTTGTCATCCACATAATTTATTTTTAATTTATTATTCTATAAAAATAAACTAAAAAAAATATTAAAATGAATATTTAAAATTATAATTAATACAAATAAAATTGAGATTTATTATTTATTATTCAGGATATACTAGTTTAATGGTTTAAGTATTTAGGTGTTTTGGTGTTTAGTGATTTAAGTGTTTAGGACTTTAGTGATTTATAGTTTTTATTTAAAGAAGAAAAAAATAAAAAATTAAATTTTTTAAAATTTAATTTTGTTTTTAAAATATATTACAAAATAATATATTTTTGTTTTTAAAATTTTGCCTCTTTTTATAAGCATATATATTTTTATTCATAAAAAATAAATTATTTTAAATAGATCCGTCTCACTAATATTTTATTTTGTAATTAATATTTCTATAAAAATAAACTTATAAATAATTAAAATAAAAATTTAAAATTATAATTAATAAAAATTAAAATTAAATTTATGTTTTATTATTAATGTATACCAATTTAATAGTTTAAGTATTTAAAAGTTTTGTCATTTAGGAGTTTAGCGATTTATGTTTTTAGGCATTTAGTGGTTTATACGTTTTATTTAAACAATAAAATAATAATAAAAATTGTAATTTTTTGTCATTTTCATAGTTTATAACCTTTGAAAATATAATAATATTAAAAATTTTTTGAAATATGAATACAATATTTAGTTATAATAATTTTAATAATTATATATCATATAAATTCAATATAAAGAATTTTATTGATAGATATTATAATAATGATCAAAAATTAAATTAATAAACTATTAATAATAAGATTAATATTAATTAAAAAATATTTACAAAACCCAAATTGATTCAAAATTAAAGTAAAAAATATTACTGGATAATAATTTTTAATTTTTAAATTTTTACTTCTTTTATAAGCGTATATATTTTAATTGATTAAAAATAAATTATTTAAATTATATTTGTCACACTCATAATTTATTTTGTAATAAATATTTATATAAAAATAAACTTATAAATAAAAAAAATGAATATTTAAAATAAAAATAAATTGTAATAAAAATTAGATTTCTTAATTATTATGTAGCATATAGCGGTTTAATGGTTTCTGTATTTAGGCATTACTGACCTTAGGAGTATACTGATTTAACTATGTATGCATTTAGTGGGTTATAAGTTTTATTTAAAAATTAAAATAACAAAATATTTATTTTTATTATTTTTTGATATTTCCAAAGGTTATAACCTTTGGAAATATAATAATTTTTTAATTTTTTTCAAAAGTGAATTCAATATTTAGTTATAATAATCATTATATTTATATATCATATAAATTCAATATAAACAATATTATTGATAAATATTCTAAAAATGATCAAAAAATAAATTAATAATCTATTATTAATAAGATAGATATGAATTAAAATATAATAAAAAACCTAAAATGATTCAGAAGAAATCAAAATATATTACTATATAATAATTTGTTGTTTTGAAATTATTTTTTCTTTTAAAAAGTTTAACAATATTTTTTTGATGAAAATTAAATTATATAAATTATATTTATCTAACTCACAATTTATTTTTTAATTAATATTTATACAAAAATAAACAAATAAATAATTAAAATTAATATTTAAAATTATAATGAAAAAAATTATATTGAGATTTATTCTTTATTATTTTGTGTATACCAGTTTAATTTAAATTAGATCTGTCACACTAATAATTTTTTTTTGTAATTAATATTTCTATAAAAATAAACTATAAATAATTATAATAAAAATTTTAAATTATACTGAATAAAAATTAAAATGAGATTTATGAATTATTATTAATGTATACCAGTTTAATATTTTAAGTATTTAGAGGTTTTTTTGTTTATGATTTTAGTGATTTATGTTTTTAGGCATTTAGTGGTTTATAGGTTTTATTTAAATAATGAAATAACAAAAAAATTATTTTTGATATTTTTTCACATTTTCAAAGATTATAATCTTTGAAAATATAATAATTTTAAAATATTTTAAAAATGTGAATACAATATTTAGTAATAATAATCATTATAATTATATATAATATAAACTAAATATAAAAAATTTTATTGATAGATATGATATCAATTATCAAAAAATAAATTAATATGCTATTATTAATATGATAGATATAAATTAAAATATTATAGCAAAACCTAAAAATATTCAAAATCCAAGTAAAATTTATTACTAAATAATAATTTTTTTTTATTTTTTGCTTCTTTTATAAGTTCATATTTTTTTGATGAAAAATAAATTATTTAAATTATATTTTTATCACTCAATTTTATTTTGTAATTAATATTTTAATAAATTATTTAAATTATATTTAAGGTTTACGAGTTTAAAGTTTTAACTATTTAGGGGCTTTTGTATTTAGGAGTTTAGAGGTTTAAGTATTTGCGCATTTAGTGGTTTATAAGTTTTATTTAAACAATGATATTACAAAAAATTTATTTTTATTATTTTTTTGATTTTTGAAGGTTATAACCTTTGAAAATATAATAATTTTTAAATTTTTTTCAAATGTAAATATAATATTTAGTTATAATAAACTTAATAATTATATATAATGTAAACTAAATATAAAAAATTTTATTAATACATATTATAATAATGATCAATAAATAAATTAATAAACTAGTATAAATAAGAATGATATAAATTAAAATATAATTGTAGAATCTAAAATGATTCAAAATCAAAATAAGATATATTACTAAATAATAATTTTTTATTTTATAAAATTTGCCTCATTTTATATGCATATATATTTTTTTGATGAAAAATAAATTATTTAAATTACATCTGTCTCACTAATAATTTATTTTGTAATTAATATTTCTATAAAAATAAATTGATAAATAATAAAAATGAATATTTAAAATTACAATGAATACTAATAAAAAGAGATTTATTATTTATTATTTAGGATATACCTATTTAATGCTTTAAGTTTTTTGTGGTTTTGGGGTTAAGGAGTTTATTCATTTATATGTTTGCAAATTTAGGTGTTTATAGGTTTTATTTAATCAATAAAATAACAAAAAATTTATTTTTATGAATTTTCGTGATTTTCATTGGTTAATAACTTTGAAAATATAACTATTTTTTAATTTTCTTAAAATATGAATGCAATACTTAGTTATAATAATCTTTATAATTATATTTGAAATAAATTAAATATAAAAAATTTTATATATATATATTTTTATTATGATCGAAAAATAAATTAATAAACTATTATTAATAAGATAGATATTAATTAAAATATCTTTGCGGAACCCAAAATAATTCAAAATCAAAGTAAATAATATTACTAAATAAAAATTTTAAATTTTTAAAATTTTGTTTATTTTTATAAGCTTATTTTTTTTAATAAAATATAATATATTTAAATTATATGTCTCACTAATTATTGGATTTAACAGTACTTTGATCATTTGAGATGTGATCATCTTCAATTTATTGTATTTTTCATTTACCGCTGGATTGTGCCATCTGCATTGCCATTAATTAATATGATATGTTAAGCATAAATACATATAAATATTTCAAACAAGCAAGCTCTACAAAACTGACTATAACATATTTAGACCACTCATTCGGCCCAACCAAAACACCACAACCAATAATCAACAAAACAGACTGAGAAACATAATAATAATTAATCACTCAATTCTCGTCCGAAAAACAAACCAAAAGGCTGGTAGCATCTGAGACACTGTGGAGGCAACCAGAAGTGCGACGGACAAGGGCTGGACATAACTGAACACGGCTGAAACGGCATTAGGTGGCCTGGAACTCGTCGGAACAGCAATAGGTGCGTCAGATTTGGATTGGCAGTAGCAGAATTGGTGGCATCTTCATGTTATATATATATATTCCTAGTTCTAGTATCAGTTTTTTAGGTGGTACGGTTCTCGGGATGGATAATGCTTAAGATCCAGAACCGTCCCAAAAGAAAAATACGTGATAGAACGAAACGGAAAAAGTCAACGTAAACGGATTTTTCTCAGTCTCGATTCTTTCGGGACAAGTCTTCGGGTCGGGTCACGAATCACTGAGTCCCGTAATGCCTAAATACATATAAAGTTAAATCAGTAAACTCCTAAACCCCATAATGACTAATTACATAACCCATTAAACCGATAAATACTACTTAATAATTAATAAATCTATTTTTTATTGCTATTTATTCTATTTTTAAATATTCATTTTAATTATTTATTATTGTATTTATTTAGAAATATTTATTACAAAATAAATTATGAGTGGGACAAATATAATTTAAATAATATATTAATTTTCTAATAAAAATATACGCTTATATAAGAAGTTTTAATTTAAAAATTAAAAATTATTATCAAGTAATATAAGTTACTATAATTTTGAATCAATTTGGGTTTTGTAAATATTTTTTAATTAATATCAATCTTAATATTAATAGTTTATAAATTTAATTTTTGATCATTATTATAACATCTATCAAAAAAATTATTTATATTAAATTAATATGATATATAATTATTAATATTATTATAATAAAATATTGTATAAAACCTATAAACCACTAAAAGCCTAAAAACATAAATCGCTAAACTCCTAACAACAAAACCTCTAAATACTTAAATCATTAAACTGGTATACATTAATAATAAATCATAAATCTCATTTTAATTTTTATTTAGTATAATTTTAAATTTTTATTTTAATTATTTATCAATTTATTTTATCGAAATATTAATTACTAAATAAATTATTAGTGAGACAGATCAAATTTAAATTAAACAGGTATCCCTAAATAATAAATAATAAATAGCATTTTTTTTCATTATAATTTTAAATATTCATTTTAATTATTTATTTGTTTATTTATATAAAAATAATAATTACAAAATAAGTTGAGTTAGACAAATATAATTTATATAAATTATTTTTCATCAAAAAATTATTGATAAACTTTTTAAAAGAAAAAAAAATTTCAAAACAAAAAATTATTATATAGTAAAATATTTTGCTTTTCTTCTAAATCATTTTAGGTTTTGTAATTATATTTTAATTGATATCTATCTTATTAATAATAGATTATTAATTTATTTTTTGATCATTATTTGAATATGTATCAATAAAATTGTTTATATTGAATTTATATGATATATAAATATAAAGATTATTATAAGTAAATATTGTATTCACTTTTGAAAAAATTTAAAAATTATAATATTTTCAAAGGTTATAACCGTTGAAAATATCAAAAAATAAAAAAAAAATAATTTTTTTTATATTTTTTTATAAATAACACCTATAAACCACAAAATGCATACACAGTTAAATCAGTAAATTCCTAAACCTCATAATGTCAAAATATAAAAACCATTAAACCGCAATATACTACTTAATAATTAATAAATCTAATTGTTAATTCTATTTATTATAATTTTAAATATTCATTTTAATTATTTATTAGTGTATTTTTATAGAAATATTTATTACAAAATAAATTATGAGTGCGACAAATATAATTTAAATAATTTATTTTTAATAAACAAAAATATATACGCTTATAAAAGAAGTAAAAATTTAAAAATTAAAAATTATTATCCAATAATATTTTTTACTTTAATTTTGAATCAATTTGAGTTTTGTAAATATTTTTTAATTAATATCTATCTTATTAATAATTGTTTAATTAATTTAATTTTTGATCATTATTATAATATCTATCAATAAGATTGTTTATATTGAATTTATATTATATATAATTATTAAAATTATTATAACTAAATATTATTTTCACATTTAAAAAAATTTTAAATATTATTATATTTTCAAAGGTTATAACCTATGAAAATGACAAAAAAATTACAAATTATTTTTTGTTATTTTATTGTTTAAATAAAACCTATAAACCACTAAATGCCTAAAAACATGAATCACTAAACACCTATAAGACAAAACCTCTAAATACTTAAACTATTAAATTGGTATACATTAATAATAAATCATAAATCTCATTTTAACTTTTATTCAGTATAATTTTAAATTATTATTTTAATTATTTATTAGTTTATTTTTATAGAAATATTAATTACAAAATAAATTATTAGTGAGAGATATAATTTAAACTAAACCGGTATACCCTAAATAATAAATAATAAATCTCAATTTTTTTCATTATAATTTTAAATATTCATTTTAATTATTTATTTGTTTATTTTTATATAAATATTAATTAAAAATAAATTTTGAGATAGACAAATATAATTTATGTAAATTATTTTTAATCAAAAAAATAAATAAACTTTTTAAAATAAAAAAAAATTGTTAAACAAAAAATTATTATATAGTAATATATTTTGGTTTGCTTATGAATCATTTTATGTTTTGTAATTATATTTTAATTGAAATCTATCTAATTAATAATAGATTATTAATTTATCTTTTGATCATTATTAGAATATTAATCAGTAAAATTGTTTATATTTAATTTATATGATATATAAAAATAATGATTATTATAACTAAATATTGAATTTGCTTTTGAAAAAAATTTAAAATTATTATATTTTCAAAGGTTATAACCTTTGAAAATATCAAAAAATAATAAATATAAAATTTTTGTTATTTTTTTTAAATAAAACCTATTAACCACTAAATGCATACACAATTAAATCAGTATACTCTTAAACCCCGTAATACCTAATTACATAAACCATTAAACCACTATATAATACATAATAATTAATAAATCTAATTTTTATTTCTATTTATTATAATTTTAAATATTCATTTAATTATTTATCAGTTTATTTTTATAGAAATATTTATTACAAAATAAATTATGAGTAAGAGAAATATAATTTAAATAATTTATTTTTAATCAAAAAATATATATTCGCTTATAAAAGAAGTAAAATTTAAAAATTAAAAATTATTATCTAGTAATATATTTTACTTTAATTTTGAATCAATTTGGGTTTTGTAAATATTTTTTAATTAATATCAATCTTTTTATTAATTGTTTATTAATTTAATTTTTGATCATTTTTTTTATCTATCAATAAAATTGTTTATATTGAATTTATATGATATATAATTATTAATATTATTATAACTAAATATTGTATTCACATTTCAAAAAATTGTAAATATTATTATATTTTCAAATGTTATAACCTATGAAAATGATAACAAATTATATATATATTTTTTGTTATTTTAATTTTTTATATAAAACCTATAAACAACTAAAAGCCTGAAAACATAAATCGCTAAACTCCTAACGACAAAACCTCTAAATACTTAAACCATTAAACTGATATACTTTAATAATAAATTGAAAAACTCATTTTAATTTTTATTGTGTATAATTTTAAATTTTTATTTTAATTCGATATCAGTTTATTTTTATAGAAATATTAATTACAAAATAAATTATAAGTGAAACAGATCTAATTTAAATTAAACCGGTATCCCTAAATAATAAATAATAAATCTAATTTTTTTTCATTTTAATTTTAAATATTCAATTTAATTATTAATTTTTTATTTATATAGAAATATTAATTACAAAATAAATTGAGTTAGACAAATATAATTTATATATATTAATTTTCATCAAAAAATTATAAAAAAACTTTTTAGAAGAAAAAAAAATTTTAAACAAAATATTAATATATAGTAATATATTTTGCTTTGATTCCGAATCATTTTAGGTTTTATAATTATATTTTAATTGATATCTATCTTTTTTTTAATTGAAATCTCTTTTATTAATAATAAATTATTAATTTATTTCTTGATCATTATTAGAATATTTATCAATAAAATTGTATATATTGAATTTATAGGATATATAAATATAATGAGTATTATGACTAAAGATTGTATTCACTTTTAAAAAAAATTTAAAAATTATTATATTTTGAAAGGTTATAACATTTGAAAATATTAAAAAATAATAAAAATATATTTATTGTTATTTTATTTGTTAAATAAAACCTATAAACCACTAAAAGCCTAAAAACATAAATTGATAAACTCCTAAATGACAAAACCTCTAAATACTCATTCCATTAAACTGGTATAGATTAATAATAAATCATAAATCTCATTTTAATTTTTATTCACTATAATTTTAAATTTTTATTTTAATTATTTATCAGTTTAATTTTATAGAAATATTAATTACAAAATAAATTATTAGCGAGAGTGTTATAATTTAAATTAAATCGGTATCCCTAAATAATAAATAATAAATCTCATTTAAATTACAAAATTCATTTTAATTATTTATTTGTTTATTTATATATAAATATTTATTACAAAATAAATTGAGTTAGACAAATATAATTTATATAAATTATTTTTCATCATAAAATTATAGATAAACTTTTTAAAAGAAAAAAAAATTTTAAAGCAAAAAATTATTATATAGTAATATATTTTGCTTTGCTTCTAAATCATTTTAGGTTTTGTAATTATATATTAATTGATATCTATCTTATTAATAATTTATTATTAATTTATTTTATGATCATTATTAGAATATTTATCAAATAATTGATTATATTGAATTTATATTATATATAAATATAATGATTATTATAACTAAAGATTGTATTCACTTTTTAAAAAAATTTAAAAATTATTATATTTTGAAAGGTTATAACCTTTGAAAATATCAAAAAATAATAAAAATATATTTTTTGTTATTTTATTTTTTAAATAAAACCTATAAACCACTAAAAGCTTAAAACCATAAATTGCTAAACTTTTAAATGACAAAAACTCTAAATACTTAAATCATTAAACTGGTATATATTAATAATAAATAATAAATCTCATATTTATTTTTATTCAGTATAATTTTAAATTTTTATTTAAATTATTTATAAGTTTATTTTTATAGAAATATTAATTACAAAATAAATTTTTAGTGAGATACATCAAATTTAAATTAAACCGGTATCCCTAAATAATAAATAATAAATCTTATTTTTTTTCATTATAATTTTAAATATTTAATTTAATTATTTATTTGTTTATTTATATATAAATATTAATAACGAAATAATTTATGAGTTACACAAATATAATTTATATAAATTATTTTTCATCAAAAAATTATAGATAAACTTTTTAAAAGATAAAATAATTTCAAAACAAAAAATTATTGTATAGTAATATATTTTGCTTTGCTTCTGAATCAGTTTATGTTTTGTAATTATATTTTAATTGATATCTATCTTATTACTAATAGATTATTGAGTTATTTTTTCATCATTATTAGAATATTTATCAATAAAAATGGTTATAATGAATTTATACTATATATAAATAAAATGATTATTATAACTAAATATTGTATTCACTTTTGAAGAAAAATTTAAAATTATTATATTTTCAAAGATTATAACCTTTGAAAATGTGAAAAAATAAAAAAAAATATTTTTTTTTGTTATTCTATTGTTTAACTAAAACCTATACACCACTAAATGCCTAAGCATTTAAATCACTAAACTACAAAATCCTGATACCTCTATAAAGATAATCCTTTAAATCGGTATACGCTAAATAATAATTAATAAATTTCATTTTTATTTGTTTTCATTATAATTTATAAAATTAATTTTAATTGTTTAGTTTTTTATTATTATATATGAATTAATTATAAAATAAATTATGAGTTAAAAATATAATTTATAAAAATTATTTTTTATCAAAAAATTGATAGGCTTATAAAAAGAATAAAAATTTAAAAACAAATAATTATTATTTAATAATATATTTTGCTTTGATTCTGTATCATTTTAGGTTTTGATATTATATTTTATCTAATATCAATCTTATTCATAATAGATTTTTCTATTTATTTTTTGATAATTATTAGAATATCTATCAATAAAATTATTTATATTGAATTTATATGATATATAAATATTATGAGTATTATAAATAAATATTGTATTCACTTTTGAAAAAAAATTAAAAATTATTATATTTTCAAAGGTTATAATCTTAAAAAATGAGAAAAAGTAATAAAACTAAATTTTTAGTTATTTTATTTTTTTAAAAAAACATATAGACCATTAAATGCTTACTTACTTAAATTAGTAAGCTCATAAACCCCGAAACCCCTAAATACATAAAGATTTTAACATGTATATACTACTTAATAAATAATAAATCTCATTTTTTTGCTATTTATTATAATTTTAAATATTTATTTTAATTATTTATAGTTTAATTATTTAGAAATATTAATTAAAAATAAATTTCGAGTAAGACAAATATTATTTAAATAATTTATTTTTAATCAAAAAAAAATATAAGCTTATAAAAAGAAAGACAAATTTAAAAATTAAATATTATTATTTAGCAATATATTTTGATTTGATTTTAAAGCATTTTGTGTTATGTAAATATATATTAATTAATATTTATATTATTAATAATAGTTTATTAATTTAATTTTTGATCATTATTATAATATCTATCTTTAAAATTGTTTATATTGAATTTAAATGATATATAATTAGTAAAATTAATATAATTATACATGGTATTCACATTTCAAAAAATTTTAAAAATTATTTTATTTTCAAAGGTTATAAAGTTTGAAAATAAGAAAAATCAAAAATAGAATTTTAACTTTTATTATATAAATAAAACCTATAAACCACTAAATAATGAAACCATTAAACCGGTATACCATATATAATAAATCATAAATCTCATTTTAATTTGTATTCATTATAATTTTAAATATTCATTTTAATTATTTATTAGTTTATTTTTTATAGAAATATCAATCACAAAATAAATAATGAGTGAGACAAATATAATTTTAATAATTTATTATTAATCAAAAAAATAATCTTATATAAAAGAGTAAAAATTTAAAAACAAAAAATTATTATTTAGTAATATATTTTACTTTGATTTTGAATCATTATATATAGGTTTTGCAATTATATTTTAATTGCGATCAATCTTATTAATAATAGTTTATTAATTTATTATTTGATAATTTTTATAATATCGAACAATTAAATTACTTATATTCATTTTAAAATGTCTAATAATTATTAAGTTATTATAAATAAATATTATATTTACATTTGAAAAAAATTTAAAAATTATTATATTTTCAAAGGTTATAACCTTCAAAAATGATAAAAAATCACAAAAATAATTTTTTATTATTTTATTATTTAAATAAAACTTATAAACCACTAAATGACTAAATATTTAAATCTCCAGACTCCTAAACCCCGAAACACCCTAAATACTTAAACCATTAAACATATATAACCTAAATAATAAATAATAAATCACATTTTTATTTGTATTCTTTATAATTTTAAATATTCATTTTAATTATTTTTTAGTTTATTTTTATAGAAATATTAATTACAAAATAAATAATGAGCGAGACATATATAATATAAATAAATAATTTTTTATGAAAAAAAATATAAGCTTATAAAAATAAACAAAATTTCAAAAATTTAATATTTTACTTAGTAATATAATTTACTTTGATTTTGAATTATTTTGGGTTCTGCAAATATATTTTAATTAATATCTGTCTTATTAATAATAGTTTATTAATTTATATTTTGATCATCAAAATAATATATATTAATAGAATTTTTTATATAGAATTTACATCAAATATAATTATTAAGATTATTATAACTAAGTATTGTATTCATATTTTAGAACTATTAAAAAATTATTAAATTTTCAAAGGTTATAACCTTTGAAAATCACGAAAATTCATAAAAATAATTTTTTTGTTTTTTCATTGATTAAATAAAACTTATAAACACGAAAATGTGTAAACATATAAATCAATAATCTCCTTAACACCAAAACTACAAAAACTTAAACAATTAATATTTATAACCTAAATAATAAATCATAAATCTTATTTTATTAGTATTCATTATAATTTTAAATATACATTTAATTATTTATTAGTTTAATTTTATAGAAATATAAATTAAAAAATAAATTATTAGAGAGACAAATATAATTTAAATAATTTTATTTTCATCTAAAAATATATAGGCTTTATAAATGGATAGAAAAATTAAAAAATTTAAAATTAATATTTAGTAATATTTTTCACTTTGATTTTGAGTCATTTTACGTTTAGCAAATATATTTAAACAATATTTATCTTATTAATAATTGGTTATTACTCTTTTATGATCATTATTATAATAAATATCAATAAAATAATTTATAGTGAATTTATATTATATATAATTATTAAGCTTATTATAACTTCATATTGTATTCACTTTTAAAAAAAAATTAAAAATTATTATATTTTCAAAGGTTATAACCTTAAAAAATGAGAAAAAATAACAAAATAATTTTTTGTTATATTATTTTTTTATATAAACCTATAAACCACTAAATGACAATTCTAAAAGACTAAACTCTTAAACCCCGAAGCCCATAATACTCAAAACATTAAATTAGTATAGTCTAAAAAATAAATCATAAATCTCAGTTTTTATTAGTATTCATTATAATTTTAAATTCATTTTAATTATTTATCAGTTTATTTTTATAGAAATATTAATTACAAAATAAATTATTAGTGAGACAGATATAATTTAAATAATTTATTTTTCATCAAAAAAAATATATGCTTATAAAATGAGACAAAATTTTTAAAATAAAAATTATTATAGTAATATATCTTATTTTGATTTTGAATATTTTAGATTCTACAATTATATTTTAATTTATATCATTCTTATTTATACTAGTTTATTAATTTATTTATTGATCATTATTATAAAATCTATTAATAAAATTATTTAGATTTAGTTACATTATATATAATTATTAAGATTATCATAACTAAAGATTATATTCAGATTTATAAAAAATTAAAATTATTATATTTTCAAGGTTACAACCTTCAAAAATTAAAAAAATTCAAAAAATTAAATTTTTGTTTTTTAATTTATGAGATCATAATTATAAATTACTAAAAGGTCTA
>JAREIK010002301.1:34567-123884 GCA_029783825.1 Sapria himalayana | reverse complement strand
CACATTTCAAAAAATTTTAAAAATTATTTTATTTTCAAAGGTTATAAAGTTTGAAAATAAAAAAAAATCAAAAATAAATTTTAAACTTTTTATTATATAATAAACCTATAACCACTAAAAGAATGAAACCATTAAACCGGTATACCATATATAATAATCATAAATCTCATTTTAATTTGTATTCATTATAATTTTAAATATTCATTTTAATTATTTATAGTTTATTTTTTATAGAAATATCATCACAAAATAATAATGAGTGAGACAAATATAATTTTAATAATTTATTATTAATCAAAAAAAATAATCTTATATAAAAGAGTAAAAATTTAAAAACAAAAAATTATTATTTAGTAATATATTTTACTTTGATTTTGAATCATTATATATAGGTTTTGCAATTATATTTTAATTGCGATCAATCTTATTAATAATAGTTTATTAATTTATTATTTGATAATTTTTATAATATCGAACAATTAAATTACTTATATTCATTTAAAATGTCTAATAATTATTAAGTTATTATAAATAATATTATATTTACATTTGAAAAAAAATTAAAAATTATTATATTTTCAAAGGTTATAACCTTCAAAAATGATAAAAAATCACAAAAATAATTTTTTATTATTTTATTGTTTAAATAAAACTTATAAACCACTAAATGACTAAACATTTAAATCTCCAGACTCCTAAACCCCGAAACCCCCTAAATACTTAAACCATTAAACATATATAACCTAAATAATAAATAATAAATAATAAATCTCATTTTTATTTGTATTCATTATAATTTTAATTATTCATTTTATTTATTTTTTAGTTTATTTTTATTAGAAATATTAATTACAAAATAAATAATGAGTGAGACAGATATAATTTAAATAAATTATTTTTTATGAAAAAAAAAATTTCAAAAATTTAAAATTTTATTTAGTAATATAATTTACTTTGATTTTAAATTATTTTGGGTTATGCAAATATATTTTAATTAATATCTATCTTTTTAATAATAGTTTATTAATATATTTTTTGAATCTACAACAAATATAATTATTAAGATTATTATAACTAAGTATTGTATTCATATTTTAGAACTATTAAAAATTTATTATATTTTTAGAGGTTATAACCTTTGAAAATCACAAAAATTAATAAAAATAATTTTTTTGTTATTTCATTGATTAAATACAACCTATAAACATGAAAATGTGTAAACATATATAATTATTTATTAGGTATAATTATTTTTCACTTTGATTTTAAATATAATTTTTTGTTATTTCAATATAATTTTAAATATACATTTTAATTATTTATTAGTTTAATTTTATAGAAATATAAATTAAAAAATAAATTATTAGTGAGACAAATATAATTTAAATAATTTATTTTTCATCTAAAAATATATAGGCTTATAAATGGATACAAAAATAAAAAAATTTAAAATTAATATTTAGTAATATTTTTCACTTTGATTTTGAGTCATTTTACGTTTAGCAAATATATTTTAAACAATATTTATCTTATTAATAATTGGTTATTACTCTTTATGATCATTATTATAATAAATATCAATAAAATAGTTTATATTGAATTTATATTATATATAATTATTATGCTTATTATAACTTCATATTGTATTCACTTTTAAAAAAAATTAAAAATTATTATACTTTCAAAGGTTATAACCTTAAAAAATCAGAAAAAAAAAACAAAAATAATTTTTTGTTATATTATTTTTTTATATAAAACCTATAAACCACTAAATGACTAAATACTAAAATGACTAATCTCTTAAACCCCGAAGCCCATAAATACTTAAAACATTAAATTAGTATAGTCTAAATAATAAATCAAAAATCTCAGTTTTATTAGTATTCATTATAATTTTAAATATTCATTTTAATTATTTATCAGTTTAATTTTATAGAAATATTAATTACTATATAAATTATTAGTGAGAGAGATATAATTTAAATAATTTATTTTTCATCAAAAAAATATATATGCTTATAAAATGAGGCAAAATTTTTAAAATAAAAAATTATTATTTAGTAATATATCTTATTTTGATTTTGAATCATTTTAGATTCTACAATTATATTTTAATTTATATCATTCTTATTTATACTAGTTTATTAATTTATTTATTGATCATTATTATAAAATCTATTAATAAAATTATTTAGATTTAGTTTACATTATATATAATTATTAAGATTATCATAACTAAATATTATATTCAGATTTAAAAAAAATTAAAATTATTATATTTTCAAAGGTTACAACCTTCAAAAATTAAAAAAATTCAAAAAATTAAATTTTTGTTTTTTAATTCATTAGATAATAATTATAAATTACTAAAGGTCTAAACACTTAAATCACTAAACTCCTAAATCCAAAAACACCTAAATACTTAAACCATTAAACTAGTATATCCTGAATAATAAATAATAAATCTCAATTTTATTTGTATTCATTATAATTTTAAATAATTATTTTAATTATTTATTAGTTAATTATTATAGAATTATAAATTAATAATTAATTTATGAGTAAGACAAATAATTAAAATAATATATTTATAATAACTAAAATATTAAAGTTATAAAAAAAGCAAAACATTAAAAAATTTATTATTAAGTAATATATTTTACTTTGAATTTGAATAAATTTAGATTTTGCAAATATATTTTAAATAATATCTATCTTATTATAATAGTTTATTAAATTTTTTTGATCATTATTATAATATCTAGCAATATAATTATTTATATGGAATTTAAATAACTTATAATTATTAAGATTATTATAACTAAATATTATAATTACATTTGAAAAAAATTTAAAAATTATTATATTTTCAAAGGGTATAACCTACAAAAATTTTAAAAATAATAAAAATCAATTTTTTGTTATATCATTGTTTAAATAAAACTTATAAACCACTAAATGCTTAAACACTTAAACCTCTAAACTCATAAACACAAAAGCCCCTAAATACTTAAACCTTTAAACTCGTAAACATTAAATATAATTTAAATAATTTATTAAAATATTAATTGCAAAATAAATTATGAGTGATATAAATATAATTTAAATAATTTATTTTTCATCAAAAAAAATATAAGCATATAAAAAGATGCAAAAACTAAAAAAAAATTATTATTTAGTAATAAATTTTACTTGGATTTTGAATATTTTAAGATTTTGCAATTATATTTTAATTTATATCTATCATATTAATAAGAGCATATTTATTTATTTTTTGATAATTGCTATCATATCTATCAATAAAATTGTTTATATTTAGTTTATATTATATATATTTATAATGATTATTATTACTAAATATTGTATTCACATTTTTAAAAAATTTCAAAATTATTATATTTTCAAAGGTTATAACCTTTGAAAATGTCAAAAAATATCAAAGAATAATTTTTTTATTATTTCATTATTTAAATAAAACCTATAAAGCACAAAATGCCTAAAAACATAAATCTCTAAATTCATAAACGAAAAAACTTCTGAATACTTAAAATATTAATTTTTATACAATAATAATAATTCATAAATCTCATTTTAATTTTAATTCACTATAATTTTATATTTTTATTTTAATTATTTATTAGTTTATTTTTATAGTAATATTAATTACAAAATAAATTATTAGTGAGAGAGATCTAATTTAAATTAGACTGGTATACCCAAAATAATAACGAATAAATCTCAATATATCTTTTTTCATTATAATTATAAATATTGATTTTAATTATTTATTTGTTTATTTTTATATAAATATTGATTAAAAATAAATTATGAGTTAGACAAATATAATTTATATAAATATATTTTCATCAAAAAATATGAATACAATTTTTAAAAGAAATAAAAATTTCAAAACAACAAATTATTATATAGTAATATATTTTGATTTCTTCTGAATCACTTTAGAATTTTTTATTATATTTTAATTGATATCTATCTTATTAATAATAGATTATCAATTTATTTTTGATCATTTTTAGAATATTTATAAATAATATTGTTTATATTGAATTTATATGATATATAAATATAATGATTATTATAACTAAATATTGAATTCACATTTGAAAAAAATTTAAAAATATTATATTTTCAAATGTTATAACCTTTGAAAATATCAAAAAATAATAAAAATAAATATTTTGTTATTTTAATTTTTAAATAAAACCTATAAACCACTAAATGCATACACAGTTAAATCAGTAAACTCCTAAGGGCCGTAATACCTAAATACATATACCATCAAACTGCTATATACTACTTAATAATTAAGAAATCTAATTTTTATTTCAATTTATTATAATTTTATATATTCATTTTAATTATTTATAAGTTTATTTTATAAAAATATATTTTACAAAATAAATTATGAGTGCGACAAATATAATTTAAATAATTTATTTTTAATAAAAAAAAATATACGCTTATAAAAGAAGTAAAATTTTAAAAATTAAATATTATTATCCAGTAATATTTTTTACTTTAATTTTGAATCAATTTGGGTTTTGTAAATATTTTTAATTAATATATATCTTATTATTAATAGTTTATTAATTTATTTTTTATCATTATTATAATATCTATCAATAAAATTGTATATATTGAATTTATATGATATATAATTATTATAACTAATTATTATAACTAAATTATTATATTCACATTTCAAAAAATTTTAAATAATATTATATTTTCAAAGGTTATAACCTATGAAATTGACAAAAAATTACCACATTTTTTTTGATATTTTATTGTTTAAATTAAACCTATAAACCACAAATTGCCTAAAAACATAAATCGCTAAATTCCTAAACGAAAAAACTTCTAAATACTTAAACTATTAAATTGGTATACATTAATAATAAATCATAAATATCATTTTAATTTTTATTAAGTGTATTTTAAATTTTTATTTAATTATTTATTAGTTTATTTTTATAGAAATATTAATTACAATATAAATTATTAGTGAGAGAGATCTATTTTGAATAATTTAATTTTTATCAAAAAAATATATATGCTTATAAAAAGAGGCAAAATTTTAAAAACAAAAATTTATTATTTTGTAATATATTTTATTTTGATTTTGAATCATTTTAGTCTTTGCAATTATATTTTAATTTATATCATTCTTATTATAATAGTATATTAATTTTTTATTGATCATTATTATAATATCTATTAATAAAATTATTTATATTGAGATTACATTATATAAAATTATTAAGAATATTATAACTAAATATTATATTAACATTTAAAAAAAGTTAAAAATTATTATATTTTCAAAGGTTATGATGACCTTCAAACATTAAAAAAAATCAAAAAATTTAATTTTTTATTTTTTTATTCTTTAAATAAAAACTATAAATCACTAAAGTCTTAGACACTTAAATCACTATACCCCAAAACACCTAAATACTTAAACCATTAAACTAGTATATCCTGATAATAAATAATAAATCTCAATTTTTGTGTATTGATTATAATTTTAAATATTCATTTTAATTATTTATTAGTTTATTTTTATAGAATTATAAATTACAAATAAATTACGTGGAAGTCAAATATAATTTAAATAATTTACTTTTAATAACAAAAAATATAAACTTATAAAAAGAAGAAAAACATCAAAGAAATTATTATTTAGTATTATATTTTACTTAGATTTTGAATAAATTTATGTTTTGCAAATATATTTTAAAAAATATATATCTTATTAATAATAGTTTATTATTTTATTTTTTGATTATTAATATAATATCTATCAATATAATTGTTTCTATTGAATTAACAAGATATATAATTATTAAGATTATCATAACTAAATATAGTTTTCACATATAAAAAAAATTAAAAATTATTATATTTTCAAAGGTTATAACCTTCAAAAATGTGAAAAAATAACAAAAATAAATTTTTTTTATAGATCATTGTTTAAATAAAACTTATAAACCATTAAATGCCTAAATACATAAATATCTAAACTCCTAAACCCCGAAGCCCCTAAAAACCTAAACCTTTAAACTCATAAACCTTAAATATAATTTAAATAATTTATAGAAATATTAATTACAAAATAAATTATGAGTGACAAATATAATTTAATAATATATTTTTCAACAAAAAAGTATATAAGCTTATAAAATGATGCAAAAACTAAAAAAAATATTATTATTTTGTAATAAATTTTACTTTGATTTTGAAACATTTTAGGTTTTTTAATTATATTATACTTTATATCTATCATATTAATAATAGTTTATTAATATATTTTTTGATAATTGATATAATATTATCAATAAAATTTTTTATTTCTAGTTTATATTATATATAGCTAAAATAATTATTTTTACTAAATATTGTATTCACATTTTTTAAAAATTTTAAAATTATTATATTTTCAATTGTTATGACATTTGAAAATTTGAAAAAATATCAAAAATAATTTTTTATTATTATTTCATTATTTAAATAAAACCTATAAATCATTAAATGCCTAAACACTTAAATCACTAAACTACAAAATCCCGATACCCCTATATAGATAATCCTTTAAATCGGTATACCCTAAATAATAATTAATAAATTTCATTATTATTTGTTTTCATTATAATTTAAAAAATTCATTTTGATTGTTTAGTATTTTATTTTTATATATGTATTAATTATAAAATAAATTATAAGTTAAAAATATTATTTATAAAAATTATTTTTCATCAAAAAATTGATAAGCTTATAAAAAGAATAAAAATTTAAAAACAAATAATTATTATTAGTAATATATTTTGCTTTGATTTTGAATCATTTTAGGTTTTGATATTATATTTTAAGTAATATCAATTTATTCATAATAGATTTTTAATTTATTTTTTGATAATTATTAGAATATCTATCAATAAAATTGTTTATATAAAATTTATATGATATATAATTATTATGATTATTATAAATAAACATTGTATTTACTTTTGAAAAAAATTTAAAAATTATTATAATTTTTAAAGGTTATAATCTTAAAAAATGAGAAAAAATAATATTAATAATTTTTAGTTATTTTATTTATTAAATAAAACCTATAGACCATTAAATGCTTACTTACTTAAATTAGTAAGCTCATAAACCCCTAAATACATAAAGATTTTAATAGCTATATACTACTTAATAAATAATAAATCTCATTTTTATTTCTATTTATTATAAATTTAAATATTCATTTTAATTATTAATTATTTAATTTTTTAGAAAAATTAATTACAAAATAAATTTCGAGTAAGACAAATATTATTTAAATAATTTATTTTTAATCAAAAAAATAAATGCTTATAAAAAGAAGGAAAAATTTTAAAATTAAATATTATTATTTAGTAATATATTTTGATTTGATTTTGAATCATTTTGTGTTATGTAAATATATTTTAATTAATATTTATATTATTAATAATAGTTTATTAATTTAATTTTTGATTATTATTATAATATCTATCCTTAATATTGTTTATATTGAATTTATATGATATATAATTAGTAAGATTAATATAATTATACATAGTATTCACATTTCAAAAAATTTTAAAAATTATTTTATTTTTAAAGGTTATAACCGTTGAAAATCAGAAAAAATCTAAAAAAAATTTTTTAAATTTTATTATATAAAGAAAACCTATAAACCACTAAATACCTAAAAACATAAATTGATAAATTCCTAAATGACAAAACTCCTAAATAATCAAACCATTAAACCGGTATACCACATATAATAAATCATAAATCTCATTTTAATTTGTATTCATTATAATTTTAAATATTCATTTTAATTATTTATTAGTTTATTTTTTATAGAAATAATAATTACAAAATAAATAATGAGCGAGACAAATATAATTTTAATAATTTATTTTTAATCAAATAATATATAAGCTTATAAAAAGTAGTAAAAATTTAAAAACAAAAAAATATATATTTTGTAATATATTTTACTTTGATTTTGAATCATTATATATAGGTTTTGGATTTATATTTTAATTGCTATCAATCTTATTAAGTAAAGTTTATTAATTTATTATCTGATCAATTTTATAATATCTAACAATAAAATTATTTATATTGAATTTAAATGTCTTATAATTATTAAAATTATTATAACTAAATATAAATTTACATTTGAAAAAAATTTAAAAATTATATATTTTCAAAAGTTATAACCTTCAAAAATGATAAAAGAATCACAAAAATAATTTAGTATTATTTTATTATTCTAATAAAACTTATAAACCACTAAATGCCTAAACATTTAAATCTCTAGACTTTTAAATACCAAAATCCCCTATGTACTTAAACCATTAAACCGATATAACCTAAATAATAAATAATAAATCTCATTTTTATTTGTATTCATTATAATTTTAAGTATTCATTTTAATTATTTTTTAGTATTTTTATAGAAATATTAATTACAAATTAAATAATGAGTGAGACATATATAATTTAAATAAATTATTTTTTATTAAAAAAATATATAAGCTTATAAAAATAAACAAAATTTCAAAAATTTAAAATTTTATTTAGTAATATAATTTACTTTGATTTTGAATTATTTTGGGTTCTGCTAATATATTTTAATTAATATCTGTGTTATTAATCATAGTTTATTAATTTATTTTTTGATTATCAAAATAATATATATTAATAAAATTTTTTATATTGACTTTACATTAAATATAATTATTAAGATTATTATAACTAAGTATTGTATTCATATTTTAGAACTATTAAAAAATTATTATATTTTCAAATGTTATAACCTTTGCAAATCATGAAAATTCATAAAAATAAATTTTTTGTTATTACATTGATTAAATAAAACCTATAAATCAATAAATAAAACCTAAATGTGTAAATATATAAATCAATAAACTCATTAGCCCCAAAACCACAATAAATTTAAACCATTAAATAGGTATACCCTAAATAATAAATCATAAATCTCATTTTTATTAGTATTCATTATAATTTTATATATTCATTTTTATTATTTATTAGTTTTTTTTATAGAAATATAAATTAAAAAATAAATTAATAGTGAGACAAATTTAATTTAAATAATTTATTTTTCATCAAAAAATATATAAGCTTATAAATGGATAAAAAAATTTAAAAATTTAAAATTAATATTTAGTAAAATATTTCTCTTTGATTTTGAATCATTTTAGGTTTTGTAAATATATTTTAAACAATATTTATATTATTAATAATTATTTATTAATCTTTTGTATTATCATTATTATAATATATATCAATATAATCGTTTATATTGAATTTATATGATATATAATTATTAAGATTATCATAATTAAATATAGTAATCACATTTAAAAAAAATTTAAAAATTATTATAGTTTCAAAGGTTATATCCTTCAAAAATGAGAACAAATAAAAAAAAATTTTTTTTATTATTTTATTTTTTAAATAAAACTTATAAACCACTAAATGCCTAAACATTTAAATCTCTAGACTCCTAAACCCCTAAACCCCCTAAATACTTAAACAATTAAACCTATATAACCGAAATAATAAATAATAAATCTCATTTTTATTTGTATTCATTATAATTTTAAATATTAATTCTAATTATTTTTTAGTTTATTTTTATAGAAATATTAATTACAAAATAAATAATGAGTGAGACATATATAATTTAAAAAAATTATTTTTTATGAAAAAAATATGAGCTTATAAAAATAAACAAAATTTCAAAATTTTAAAATTTTATTTAATAATATAACTTACTTTGATTTTGAATTATTTTGGGTTCTACAAATATATTTTAATTAATATCTATCTTTTTAATAATAGTTTATTAATTTAATTTTTGTTCATCAAAATAATTTATATTAATAAAATTTTTTATATTGAATTTACAACAAATATAATTATTAAGATTATTATAACTTAGTATTGTATTCATATTTTAGAACTATTAAAAAATTATTATATTTTCAAATGTTATAATCTTTGAAAATCACGAAAAATTTATAAAAATAAATTTTTTGTTATTACATTGATTAAATAAAACCTATAAATCAATAAATAAAACCTAAATGTGTAAACATTTAAATCAATAAACTCATTAACCTCAAAACAACAATAAACTTAAACCATTAAATAGGTATACCCTATATAACAAATCATAAATCTCATGTTTATTAGTATTCATTATAATTTTATATATACATTTTAATTATTTATTAGTTTATTTTTATAGAAATATAAATTAAAAAAAAATTAATAGTGAGACAAATATTATTTAAATAATTTATTTTTCATCATAAAATATATAAGCTTATAAATGGATAATAAAATTTAAAAATTTAAAAATAATATTTAGTAAAATATTTAACTTTGATTTTGAATCGTTTTAGGTTTTGTAAATATATTTTAAACAAAATTTATATTATTAATAATTGTTTATTAATCTTTTGTATGATCATTATTATAATATATATCAATGTAATTGTTTATATTGAATTTACATAATATATAATTAATAAGATTATCATAATTAAATATAGTATTCACATTTAAGAAAAATTTTAAAATTGTTAATGTTTAAAGGTTATATCATTCAAAAATGAGAACAAATAACAATAAAAATTTTTTGTTATTTTATTTTTTAAATAAAACCTATAAACTACTAAATGCCTAAACACTTAAATCACTAAATTCTTAAATCCCAAAACTCCTAAATATATAATCTTTTAAACCTGTATATTTTATCTTATTAATAATAGTTTTATTTAATATCTATCTTATTAATATATTTTACTTTGATTTTGAATCATTTTAGGTTTTGCAAATAAATTTTTTAATATCTATCTTATTAATAATAGTTTATTAATTTATTTTATTATCGTCATTATAATATCTATAAAAAAAATTATTTATATTGAATTTACATAATATATAATTATTTAGATTATTATAACAAAATTGTAATTTCACATTTTAAAAAAAATTAAAAATTATTAAGTCTTAAAAGGTTATAACTATTGAAAATAACAAAAAATAAAAAAATAATTTTTTTATTATTAGATTTTTTAATTAAAATCTATAAACCAGAAAATACCTAAATTCTTAATGACTAAACACCTAAACCCCAAAGCCCATAAATACATACGCCTTTAAATTAGTATAGTCTAAATAATAAATAATAAATCTCATTTTTATAAGTATTCATTATAATTTTAAATATTCGTTTTAATTATTTAACAGTTTATTTATATTGAAATATTAATTACAAATTAAAATATTAGTGAGACGGATATAATTTAAATAATTTAATTTTCATCAAAAAAATATTAGATTATAAAAAGTTGCAAAATTTTTAAAACAAAATATTATTATTTAGTAATTTATTTTAATTTAATTTTGCATAATTTTAGATTTTGCAATTATATTTTAATTTATATCATTCTAATTAATAATAGTTTATTAATTTATTTATTGATCATTATTATAATATCTATTAATAAAATTATTTTTATTGATTTTACATTATATATAATTATCAAGATTATTATAACTAAATATTATATTCACATTTAAAAAAAATTAAAAATTATTATATTTTCAAATGTTATGACCTTGAAAAATTAGATAAAATCACCAAAGGCATATACACATAAATGACTAAACCCCAAAACACCTAATTACTTAAACCATTAAACCTGCATATCCTGAATATTAAATAATAAATCTCAATTTTATTTGTATTTATTATAATTTTAAATATTTATTTTAATTATTTATTATTTTATTTTTATAGAATTATAAATTACAAAATAAATTATCAGGAATACAAATATAATTTAAATAATTTATTTTTAATAACAAAAATATAAACTTATAAAAAAAGCAAAATATTAAAAAAAATATTATTTAGTAATATATACTTTGATTTTGAATAAATTTAGATTTTGCAAATATATTTTAAATAATATTTATCTTATTAATAATAGTTTATTAATTTATTTATTGATCATTATTATAATATCTAGCAATGTGATTATTTATATTAAATTTAAATGATTTATATTTAATAAGATTATTATAACTAAATAATATATTTACATTTAAAAAAAATTTAAAAATTTTTATATTTTCGAAGGTTAAAACCTTCTAAAATTAGAAAAAAAAATAAAAATAAATTTTTTGTTATATCATTGTTTAAATAAAACTTATAGACCACTAAATCCCTAAACATTTAAATCTATAAACACCTAAACACAAAAGCCACTAAATACATAAAACATTAAACTCATAAACCTTAAATATAATTTAAATAATTTATTTTTCATCAAAAAAAATATAAGCATATAAAAAGAAGCAAAAACAAAAAAACAAAAATTATTATTTGGTAATAAATTTTATTTTGATTTTGAATAATTTTAGGTTTTGCTATTATATTTTAATTTATATCTATCATATTAATAATAGCATATTAATTTATTTTTTGATAATTGATATCATATTTATCAATAAAATTGTTTATATTTAGTTTATATTATATATAATTTTAATGATTCTTATTACTAAATATAGTATTCACATTTTAAAAAAAAATTTAAAATTATTATATTTTCAAAGGTTATAACCTTTGAAAATGTGAGAAAATATAAAAACAATTTTTTTGATATTTCATTATTTAAATAAATCATATAACCTACTAAATTCCTAAACATTTAAGTCAATAACTCGGTAAATTCGAAAACCCTAAATAGATAATCCTTTTAAACTGGTATACCCAAAATATAAAGATTAAATCTCAATATTATTTTTTTTCATTATAATTGTAAATATTCATTTTAATTATTTATTTGTTTATTTTTATATAAATATTAATTAAAAAATAAATTATGAGTGATACAAATATAATTTATATACATTATTTTTCATCAAAAAATTATGGATAAACTTTTTAAAAGAAAAAAAAATTTCAAAACAACAAATTATTATATAGTAATATATTTTGATAACTTCTGAATCACCTTAGGATTTTTCATTATATTTTTATTGATATCTATCTTATTTATAATAAATTATTAATTTATTTTTTGATCATTATTAGAATATTTATCAATTAAATTGTTTATATTGAATTTATATGATATAAAATATAATTATTATTATAACTAAATATTGAATTCAATTTTGAAAAAAATTTAAAAATTATTATATTTTCAAAGGTTATAGCCTTTGAAAATATCAAAAAATAATAAAAATAAATATTTTGTTATTTTAATTTTTAAATAAAATCTATAAACCACTCAATGCATACACAGTTAAATCAGTAAACTCCTAAGGCCCGTAATGCCTAAATACATAAACCATTAAACAACTATATGCTATTTAATATTTAAGAAATCTAATTTTTATTTCAATTTATTATAATTTTAAATATTCATTTTTATTATTTCTAAGTTTATTTTTATATAAATATTTATTACAAAATAAATTATGAGCGTGACAAATATAATTTAAATAATTTATTTTTTATCAAAAAAAAAATATACGCTTATAAAAGAAGTGAAAATTTAAAAATTAAAAATTATTATCCAGTAATATTTGTTACTTTAATTTTGAATCAATTTGAGTTTTGTATATATTTTTTAATTAATATAAATCTTAATATTAATAGTTTTTTAATTTAATTTTTGATCATTATTATAATATCTATCAATAAAATTGTTTATATTGAATTTATATGATATATAATTATTAAAATTATTATAACTAAGTATTGTATTCACATTTCAAAAAATTTAAATATTATTATATTTTCAAAGGTTATAACCTATGAAAATGACAAAAAATTACAAATTTTTTTTTGTTAATTTATTATTTAAATAAAACCTATAAACCTCTAAATGCCTAAAAACATAAATAACTAAACTCCTAAATGACAAAACTTCTAAATACTTATACTATTAAATTGCTATACTTTAATAATAAATCATAAATCTCATTTTAATTTTTATTAAGTATAATTTTAAATTTTTATTTTAATTATTTATAAGTTTATTTTTATAGAAATATTAATTAAAATTAAATTATTAGTGAGACTAATCTACTTTAAATAATTTAATTTTTATCAAAAAAAAATATATATGCTCATAAAAAGAGGCAAAATTTTATAAACATTAATTTATTATTTTGTAATATATTTTATTTAGATTTTGAATAATTTTAGTTTTTGCAATTATATTTTAATTTATATCATTCTTATTAATAATAGTTTATTATTTTTTTATTGATCATTATTATAATATCTATTAATAAAATTATTTATATTGAGTTTACATTATATATAATTATTAAGAATATTATAACTAAATATTATATTAACATTTAAAAAAAATTAAAAATTATTATATTTTCAAAGGTTATAACCTTCAAAAATTAAAAAAAAAATCAAAGAATTTAATTTTTTATTTTTTCATTCTTTAAATAAAAACTATAAATCACTAATGTCCGAAACACTTAAATCACTAAACCCCAAAACACCAAATTCTTAAACCATTAAACTAGTATATCCTGAATAATATATAATAAATATCTATTTTATTTGTATTCATAATAATTTTAAATATTCATTTTAATTATTTATTAGTTTATTTTTATAGAATTATAAATTAAAAATAAATTATGAGGAAGACAAATATAATTTAAATAATTTACTTTTAATAACAAAAAATATACACTTATAAAAAGAAGCAAACCATCAAAGAAAGTATTATTTTAGTAATTTATTTTACTTTGATTTTGAATAAATTTACATTTTGCAATTATATTTAAAATAATATCTATCTTATTAATAAGAGTTTATTAATTTATTTTTTGATCATTAATATAATATATTTCAATATAATTGTTCATATTGAATTTACATGATATATTATTATTACGATTATCATAACTAAATATAGAATTCACATATAAAAAATATTTAAAAATTGTTATATTTTCAAAGGTTATAACCTTTGAAAATGTGAAAAAATATCAAAAATAGTTTTTTTGTTATTTCATTGTTTAAATAAAACCTATAAAACACTAAATGCTTAAAAACATAAATTGCTAAACTCCTAAACGACAAAACCTCTAAATACATAAATCATTAAACTGGTAAACATTAATAATAATTCATAAATATAATTTTAATTATTATTCAGTATAATTTTAAATTTTTATTTTAATTATTTATCAGTTTATTTTTATAGAAATATTAATTACAAAAGAAATTTTTAGTGAGACAGATCTAATTTAAATTAAAATAGTATCCCTAAATAATAAATAATAAATCTCATTTTTTTTCATTTTGATTTTAAATATTCATTTTAATTATTTATTTCTTTATTTATATATAAATATTAATTACAAAATAAATTGAGCTAGACAAAAATAATTTATATAAATTATTTTTCATCTAAAAATTATAGATAAACTTTTTAAAAGAAAAAAAATTTTTAAATAAAAATTATTATATTGTAATATATTTTGCTTTGATTCTGAATCATTTTATGTTTTGTAATTATATTTTAATTGATATCTATATTATTAAATCTAGATTATTAATTTATTTTTTGATCATTATTAGAATATTTATCAATAAAATTGTTTATATTGAATTTACATGATATATAATTATAAAGATTATTATAACTAAATATTATATTTACATTTGAAAATAATTTAAAAATTATTATATTTTTAAAGGTTATCATCTTTGAAAATGAGATAAAATCACAAAAATAATTTTTTTGTTATTTTATTATTTATATAAAATCTATAAACTACTAAATTCCTAAATGCTTAAATCATTAAACTTCTAAACCTCAAAACCCTTAAATACATAAACATTTAAACCATCTTTAAAGGTTTAAGTATTTATAAATATTATATAAATATCTATTAATAAATAATAGTTTATTAATTTATTTTTTGATCATTATTATATTTATATTTATATTTAGTTTATTAATACCAATCAATAAAATTGTTTATTTTTAATTTACATGATATATAATTATTAAGTTTATTATAACTAAATATTGTATTCACATTTAAAAAAAATTTTAAAATTATTATATTTATAAAGGTTATAACCTTCAAAATTGATAAAAAATTTGAAAAATAATTTTTTTGTTATTTCATTATTTAAATATAACATATAAACAATTAAATGCCTAAACACTGAAATAACTAAACTCCTAAATACTTAAACCATTAAACTTGTATAACCTAAATAATTAATCACAAATCTCTTTTTTATTTGTATTCATTATAATTTTAATATTCATTTTAATTATTAGTTTATTCTTATCGAAATATTAATTGCAAAATAAAATTATGAATGAGACAAATATAATTTAAATAATTTATCTTCATCAAAAAATTTATAAGCTTATAAAAAGAATCAAAAATTTAAAAATAAAAAATTATTATTTAGTAATATATTTTACTTTGATTTTGAATCATTTTAGGATTTACAAATATATTTAATTAATATCTATCTTGTTAATAATAGTTTATTAATTTATTTTATGATCAGTATTATAATATCGATCAATAAACTTATTTATTTTGAAATTACATGATATTTAATTTTTGTGATTATAATAATTAAATATTATATTAACATTTGTAAAAAAATTAAAAATTATAATATTTTCAATGGTTATAAATTTGAAAATGAGATAAAATCATAAAAATAATTTTTTTGTTATTTAATTCTTTAAATAAAGCTTATAAACCACAAAATACCTAAATATATAAATTACTAAACTCCTAAACCTTGATACTGCTGCACCACACACATAGCGACGGACCATAGTACACACGTGCACATATTCTTGACCATTTTGGTGTAGCATTTAGAGGGGCCAGCAAGTCCTGGAAGCAGCTAGAAGTATGGGCCACCAACTTGTAGAGGGCCCCACTAGCATGCCGGGATGTTAACATTCAGACAACTAACGAGGTCGAGCAAAGTGGTCGGGAGTAAACCTAGGAGTGGCTAGGAGTGGGTTCCACTAGCCCTATAAGGCAGCATAGAGGGCTAGCCAACCATCACCCAACAGGAGTAGTAGTTAATACATGATTAATTAGAGAGCCGTCAAAATCCGAAGCATCACCAAGCAGGACCAGTAAGCAATGGAGTCCATACCAGCCACACGGGAGCGAAAGATTCAAACTTGTAGTTTATGTTTGTAGTCTTATTTGTATTTTGGACTTTGTATGCACCATGTACTTGTAGAGATGGATCATGACATACTCACACACATAATCTTGTCTGTTCTCTATGTAGCATGCTATAAGGGCAACTGGACGCATGAGTATCTCTAAGTGGGGCCCACTAATGCATTTTGTAAATACACATTAGGCGATGCTACACTCCCGGGAGCAGAAGACACATCTTTATAGCATTTTGTAATTTTACTTGTATTCTAGCTTGGTTGTACACGTATATAATTAGACTATGAGAGGACCTCATCACACATGCACACCGATGCATGCATATTTTTTCATTTTTTGTCGGTGCAACATACATCCACTTCTTAGAGCTTGAGGATGAAGCATTATAACCCAAGTGATACTCTTTTGAGGATCATTGGAGCAAAAAAATGTGGAATTTAGAGGTGAGAATGAATTTACAAAGTGCAGTAGATATGGACTTGTGGATTTATGGGTATTCAGTTTACATGTATTTCATTGCATCGCAATGACATAGGCAACCACTTGATGCTGCAAGTCACACACACTCACAATCTTATATTTGCATAGTTTTAATATGGTGCATCATTCAGGTTCCTCCAAAAGGCCTGGAAAAATCTGAATGGAAAGGACGTAGTGTGCATAATGACTCAATGCCAACACTAAAGTCCAGGGATGCCAGGTGATTTTAATTGTATTTGTACGCTTGGAATTATTAGGCATTATGTTTTTTTATGTATTTTTTGCATAGAATCATTAAGGTGCATATGATTTGGTGGGCTGGCCTAAATTAGTCAGCTTTTTAGTCTCTTTTAAGTTGGGTGCCTAAATGAAAAATAATGTGTGTAATTTCCAAAAAAAAAACAAAAAAAACCATAAACCCTAAACTTTAAATCCTAAACCTTAAATCATAAACTATAACCCTAGCCCATAAACCTTAAATCCTAAATCTCATGTTTTGTTTTTTTTATAATCAAATGACTAAGTTAAATTTAAATTGAAATTCACAACTTTTAGGAATGTCATAGATTTATCTTTTTGTATATGTAACACAAAGTCATGACTCAAGGGGTGAGTTTTGGATTCAGTCTCTTTCTTGCTTTAGATTTTTGTAGTATTAGCAATGGTCATGATTGTATATTTTATCTCTAGAACACAAAATCATATCGATGAGAATATGCCATAACTTGTGTCTCTCTATTGAACATATTGTTATGGCACTAATAATGATCATGAATACATATTCAATCACTATAATACTGGGTCACAGTATTGGATATGACCATAGCTTGTGCATTTTATCTTTATATTGCAAAGTAATTGCACTAGGAATGATTGTAACTTTGGACATTCTTCAAGAGCAAAAGTCTTGAAGCTAGAAATAGTTAAAGCTCATGTACTACTCTTTATAACTTTCTATAGCTACAATTTGTGGGATTGGAAATATCACTATGGCTTTTTCCATTGATTTGTGACCTCAAGTGTCAATATGCAACCTAAAATTAAACTAATTATTTAAACAAAGAAATAACAAAAAGATTATTTTTGATATTTTTTATTCACATTTTCAAAGGTTATAACCTTTGAAAATTTGATAATTTTAAATTTTTTTTAAAATGTGAATACAATATTTAGTAATAAGAATCATTATAATTATATATAATATAAACTAATTATAAACAATTTTATTGATAGATATGATATCAATTATCAAAAAATAGATTAATATGCTATTATTAATATGATAGATATAAATTAAAATATAATTGCAAAACCTAAAATTATTCAAAATGAAAGTCAAATTTATTACCAAGTAAAAATTTTTGTTTTTTAATTTTTGCTTCTTTTAATAATCTTATATTTTTTTTTGATGAAAAATAAATTATTTAAATTATATTTAAGGTTTACGAGTTTAAAGTTTAAGTATTTAGGGGCTTTGTATTTATGGGCTTTTGTGTTTAGGAGTTTATAAAATTAAGTGTTTAAGTATTTAGTGGTCTATTAGTTTTATTTAAATAATGATAGAACAAAAAATTTATTTTTATTTTTTTTTGTAATTTTTCAAGGTTATAACCTTTGAAAATATAAAAATTTCTAAATTTTTTTCAAATGTAAATATAATATTTAGTTATAATAATCTTAATAAATATAAGTCATTTTAATGCAATATTAAAAATCACATTGCTAGATATTATAATAATGATTAATACATAAATTAATAAACTATTAATAATAAGATAGATATTATTTAAAATATATTTGCAAAATCTAAATTTATTCAAAATCAAAGTATATATTACTAAATAATAATTTTTTTAATATTTTGCTTTATTTATAAATTTATATTTTTGCTATTAAAAATAAATTATTTAAATTATATTTGTCTTCCACATAAATCTTTTTGTAATTTATTTTTTATAAAAATAAACTTATATATCATTAAAATAAATATTTAAAATTATAATGAAAACAAATAAAATTGAGATTTATTATCTAGGATATACATGTTTAATGGTTTAAGTATTTAGGTGTGTTGGGGTTTAATCATTTAAGTGTTTATCCTTAAGTGATTTTATCTAATTTTTGAAGGTTATAACCTTTGAAAATATAATAATTTTTAATATTTTTAAAAATGTGAATATAATATTTAGTTATAATAATCTTGATAATTATATATAATGTAAAATCAATATAAATAATTTTATTAATAGATATTATAATAATGATATATAAATAAATTAATAAACTATTATTAATTAGAATGATATAAATTAAAATATAATTGCAAAATCTAAAATTTTTCAAAATTAAATTAAAATAAATTACTAAATAATAATATTTTGTTTTAAAAATTTTGCCTCTTTTTATGATCATATATTTTTTTGATGAAAAATAAATTATTTATATTATATTGGTCTCACTAATAATTTATTTTGTAATTAATATTTCTATTAAAATAAATAGATAAATAATTAAAATGAATATATATAATTATAATAAATACTAATAAAAATGAGATTTATTATTTATTATTTAGAGTATACTAATTTAAAGGCTTATGTATTTATGGGCTTTGGAGTTTAGGAGTTTAGTCAATAAGAATTTAGGTATTTTGTGGTTTATAGATTTTATTTTAAAAATCTAATAACAAAAAATTTATTTTTTTATTTTTTCTTATTTTCAAAGGTTATAATCTTTGAAAACATAATAATTTTTTAATTTGTTTAAAATATGAAAATATTATTTTGTTATAATAATCTAAATAATTATATATTATGTAAATTCAATATGAATAATTTTTTTATAGATATTATGATGACGATAATAAAATAAATTAATAAACTATTATTAATAATATAGATATTAAATAAAACTATTATTAATAAGATAAAATATACAGGTTTAAAAGATTATATATTTAGTAGTTTTGGGATTTAAGAATTTAGTGATTTAACTGGTTAGGCATATAGTAGTTTATAGGTTTTATTTAAAAAATAAAATAACAAAAATTTTTTTTTGTTATTTGTTCTCATTTTTGAAGAATATAAATTTGAAACTATAACAATTTTTAAATTTTTTTTAAATGTGAATACTAATTTATTTATGATAATCTTAATAATTATATATCATGTAAATTCAATATAAATAATTTTATTGATATATATTATAATAATGATAATCAAATGATTAATAAACAATTATTAAGAAGATAAATATTGTTTAAAATATATTTACAAAACCTAAAATGATTCAAAATCAAAGTGAAATATTTTACTAAATATTAATTTTAAATTTTAAAATTTTTGTATCCATTTATAAGCTTATATATTTTTTGATGAAAAATAAATTATTTAAATTATAATTTGTGTAACTATTAATTTATTTTTAATTTATATTTCTATAAAAATAACTAATAAATAATTAAAATGTATATATATAATTATAATGAATACTAATAAAAATGTCATTAATTATTTATTATTTAGGGTATACCAATTTAATGGTTTAAGTTTATTATGGTGTTGGGGTTAATGAGTTTATTGATTTATCTGTGTACACATTTAGGTGTTTATAGGTTTTATTTAATCAATGAAATAACAAAAAAAAATATTTTTATGAATTTTCATGATTTTCAAAGGTTATAACCTTTGAAAATATAATAATTTTTTAATAGTTCTAAAATATGAATACAATACTTAGTTATAATAATCTTAAATATTATATTTGATGTAAATTCAATATAAAAAATTTTATTAATATATTTTATTTTGATTATCGAAAAATAAATTAATGTACTATTATTAATAAGATAGATATTAATTAAAATATATTTGCAGAACCCAAAATAATTCAAAATCAAAGTAAATTATATTACTAAATAACATTTTAAATTTTTGAAATTTTGTTTATATTTATAAGCTTATATTTTTTTTATAAAAAATAATTTATTTAAATTATATATGTGTCACTCATTATTTATTTTGTAATTAATATTTCTATAAAAATAAACTAAAAAATAATTAAAATGAAAATTTAAAATTATAATGAATACAAATAAAAATGAGATTTATTATTTATTATTTAGGTTATATAGGGTTAATGGTTTAAGTATTTAGGGGGTTTTAGGGTTTAGCAGTCTACAGATTTAAATATTTAGGCATTTAGTGGTTTATAAGTATTATTTAAAAAATAATATAATAAAAAAGTTATTTTTGTGATTTTGTATCATTTTTGAACGTTATAACCTTTGAAAATATAATAATTTTTAAATTTTTTTCAAATGTAAATATAATATTTAGTTATAATAATCTTAATAATTATAAAACATTTAAATTCAATATAAGTAATTTTATTTTTATATATTATAAAATTGATCAAATAATAAAATAATAAACTATTCTTAATAAGATTTATATAAATTAAAATAAAATTGCAAAACCTATATATAATGATTCAAAATCAAAGTAAAATATATTACTAAATAATACTTTTTTGTTTTTAAATTTTTACTTCTTTTTATATTCTTATATATTTTTTTTGATTAAAAATAAATTATTACAATTATAGTTGTCTCGCTCATTATTTATTTTGTAATTAATATTTCTATAAAAAATAAACTAATAAATAATTAAAATGAATATTTAAAATTATAATGAATACAAATTAAAATGAGATTTATGATTTATTATATGTGGTATACCGGTTTAACGGTTTGATTATTTGGGAGTTTTGTTGTTTAGGATAGAGGTGTCAAACGTGCCGGGCCGGGACGGCCCGGCACGAGGCACGGCACGGTTCGGCCGTGCCTGGGCCGGCTCGGCACGTTCTTAAACCGTGCCCGGGCGCGTGTCGTGCCCGGGTTAAGAACATTTCGTGCCATGATGTGCCTGGCACGAGCCGTGCCGTGCCGTGCCTGGCCCGGCACGCCGGCACGGGTCCATCCCGTGCTGGTTCACGCAGGCAGGCGTGGCACTGGCGGCATGACACGTGTGGCGTGGCGTGACCATGAGTCGTGAGTCACGACTCGTGACCCGTCCGGCCGTCCCCTGCCTCCCCCCGGTAAAAAGACCGCGGGTCGGGTCCAATCAGACCCGACCCGCGGTCTTTTCTGCCAATACCCGAGTCCCGATCCGAGCAATTCCAACGGCAAAAAAAATATTCAAACTTCACCGATTTTCAGCCCTTGGATTCACCTCCAACGGGTAGGGGGCAGAATCCAACGGTCCTCATGATTCTGCCCCTTAAAAATCTTAAAAAATTCAAAAAAATAATAAAAAAATATCTTTTTTTATAAAAAAAAAACATTCTCTAGCCTATAAATTCTACCCCCCTCCCTATAACATTTATGTTTTTCAAAAACATAAAACCTCTCAATACTTTCTCTCTCTTACATAAACCGTGCATCTCTCTCTCGGGCCTCGTGATTTTGATTTCGGCTTTGATTTTCGTGAAACTCAACTTGAGTTTTGAACATCAGAGCTTCCTGCGGTGCACCTTGCACGTGACTGACCTCATTGCTTTTACCGGGTAATATATTTTACATTTTTTTGTACTTTCTCTCTCTAGAAAAACTTACGAAAAATAAAAAATGACAAATACACCTGACACGTATTTAAATTTGGAAAATGAAAATGTTAGTGTTACACAGACATCTGTGGCTCCTGAAACTTTGGTTTCTCCTGTCGTCTCAACCCAAAGTTCTAAAAAACAAAAAACTAGGAGGACTTCTGTAGTTTGGACACATTTTAAAATCATAACACAAGTAAATTTTAGGGGTGAGCAACTTGAAATGGCACAGTGCAAATATTGTATGAGACTTTTAACATGCAAGAGTACATGTGGGACTGGGCACCTCAAGAGGCATGCTGAAATATGCTCCAAAAAACATGGACCCTTAGATCCTAGGCAAACCCAACTTGGCACTACATTTTTTGAGACTGGTCGAGTTCAGTCTCAAAGTTTACTCCCTTCGTATACTCCAGCGAGTTGGGTAGAGACGGCATGGCCAGGCTCATCACATTGATGGGTCTTCTGATCAGATTTTCGGAAGATCCGAGGGTAGTGCGCATCATGCAGACTTATTTTCAGCCATCCTATCGTAGGATTCCTAGGTCCACATCTAGGAGTGACATACTAAAGATATATAAGTTAGAAAAACAAAAAATAATTAAGGAATTTTTGGCATTTAGTGGAGTGGTGTCCGTGACGTCCGATATATGGACATGTTACGATGATTCTTCTTATGCATGTCTCACGAGTCATTATGTAGATTCTAACTGGACAATCAATAAAAAAATATTAGGATTCACTGAGATTCTTCATCCTCATGATGGCCCGACCATTTTTGAGTGTATGATGAAAATATTTAGGGAATATAAAATTCAAAATAAAATTTTTAGTGTCACTTTCGATAATGCTGCGAATAATGGAGTAGCGATCAATATGATTGTTAGGAAGATTAGAGACGCACCATTAGGAGAGATCTCTCATGTCAGATGCATGTGTCATGTTATTAACCTGATAGTTCAAGCGGGTATGAAGGTCTATTCCCCCGCATTGGAAAATATACGCAATGCACTCAAGTATATTCGCACTCCTCGCAGACTACAAGATTTTGGTAATCTCTGTTTGTCTACGAATCTTAAGAAGAAGAAATTCCAATCAGATGTGAGACATCGTTGGAATTACACGTACCTGAAGTTGGAATCATGTGTTGGATACGAACACGTGATATCCGACTACGTCAATAGTAAGAGTGGCGAACTTATTATTGACGACACTGACTGGGCTTCAGGAATTTCATAAATGAAATTCCTGAAGATATTTTATGACACGACGAACATGTGTTCGTCGGTTTATACGCCCACCACTTGCATTGCACTCCGTTGCATATGCAACATTAGTAGCATGCTTAGGAAGTATCGAGCAGACCCGACGCTTAGCCATATGGTTGCAGAGATGGAGACCAAGTACCTGAAGTACTGGTCCACCATTCCATCTCTTTATTGCCTCGCAGCATGCATGGACCCTAGGGCTAAGGTGGAAGGGGTTGAAAACACCCTAACTTTCATTTCCTCGTGCATGAACATGGAAGAGCCACCTGAAGGGTTCATTTACGAGAAGTTGACAGACCTGTTCACATACTACAATACTATGTATGGTGGTGGTGGTGGTGGTGAGACTGTGATTACGGACACTGATACCTTGTTCGGAGATGATGATTATTCCATTAACCTAGCAAGGGGGAAACGTAGGGGTGGACCATCACATAGGAGCGAGCTGTCTCGGTGCTTAGATACCGATTACTGCTCAATCCTATCACCTTCTGATAATAAGAATCTTGATTTATTACAGTGGTGGAAATCATATGAGCCCACCTATCCCGTGCTATCTAGGATGGCACGGAATCTACTGACTCCTCTGGTGTCGAGCGTAGCATCGGAGTCTGCTTTTTCTGTTGCAGTGAACGTGATTTCGGATAGGAGATCGAGATTACGTCCAGATATGGTTGAGGCCTTGGCATATTTGAAGGATTGGGAGGAATCGAGATTTAGCATCAGTGATCATGCTGAAGCTGGGACTGTGACAGACACTGTAGTCGCATCCACATCCACTACGATGGCGGAGGAGCTGATTGCCGATGATGATGATCCATATGATACTGATCTTGATGTTGCGGCTGATGATTCACATTATATGCCGCTTGACGATTGATGCTCATCTGCTCTTTTTTTTTCGATGTTTTTTTATTTATTTTATTTATACACTTTGTTTGTACTTTGTACCATACGTTGTGTTGAAACTAATACTTGTTTTGTTCGCACTATTGGTTTCAAAAGCATGATTGGTAATTTTTCATTTGTGTTGTTTAATTTGTTTTTAATTTTAATTTTTACTTACTTAATGTATTTATTTATTATTTTACGATTTAAATTTTATTTTAAAAATTAATAACTTTAAATTTTAATATATAATTAATAAATTATAATAATAAAAAAAGCTAAACTTAATTGAATTTGATAAAAAAATTTTTTTCTAATATTTGTTTGTTTTAATTAATTTTAAATTTTATAATTTTTACAAAAAATTATATTTTTTAATTATTACTAATACTCTATACGGTTACTTAATCAAAAAATTTACAAAAAAAAAAATATTCTAATCTGCCATTAGCCCGTGAGGCCGTGACCGTGAGGCCTCACGGACCCCGGTTGACTCGGTCCCGCGTTGCGGCTCCCACCTGCCTGGCCGTGCCACCTGGCCTGTATGGCCAAGGCTTGCCCGCCTATATACTAACCGTGCAGTGCCAGGCACGACATGGTAGCACGATCGTGCTCATGAAAAACGGGCCGTGCCGTGCCGGGCCGGTCTGTTTGACACCTCTAGTTTAGGAGTTTATCAATTTATGTTTTTAGGCATTTAGTGGTTTATAGGTTTTATTTATATAATAAAAATAAAAAAAAAATTTTTACATTTTTTCTGAATTTCAAAGGTTATAACCTTTGAAAATAAAATAATTTTTAAAATTTTTTGAAATGTGAATACTATGTATAATTATATTAATCTTACTAATTATATATCATATAAATTCAATATAAACAATTTTAATGATAGATATTATAATAATGATCAAAAATTAAATAAATAAACTATTATTAATAATATAAATATTAATTAAAATATATTTAGATAACACAAAATGATTCAAAATCAAATCAAAATATATTACAAAATAATAATATTTAATTTTTAAATTTGTCCTTTTTTTTATAAGCTTATATTTTTTTTGTTTAAAAATAAATTATTTAAATAAAATTTACTTACTCGAAATTTATTTTTTAATTAATTTTTCTAAATAATTAAACTATAAATAATTAAAATGAATATTTAAAATTATAATAAATAGAAATAAAAATGAGATTTATTATTTATTAAGTAGTATATATATGTTAAAATGTTTATGTATTTAGGGGTTTCGGGGTTTATGAGCTTACTGATTTAATAAAGTAAGCAATTAATGCTCTATAGGTTTTATTTAAAAAATAAAATAACTAAAAATTTATTTTTATTATTTTTTCTCATTTTTTAAGATTATAACCTTTGAAAATATAATAATTTTTAAATTTTTTTCAAAAGTGAATACAATATTTATTTATAATAATCATAATAATTATATATCATATAAATTCAATATAAACAATTTTATTGATAGATATTCTAATAATTATCAAAAAATAAATTAAAAATCTATTATGAATAAAATTGATATTATTTAAAATATAATATCAAAACTTAAACTGATTCAAAATCAAAGCAAAATATATTACTAAATAATAATTATCTATTTTAAATTCTTATTCTTTTTATAAGCTTATCAATTTTTTGATGAAAAATAATTTTTATTAATTATATTTTTAACTCATAATTTATTTTATAATTAATACATATATACAAATAAAAAACTAAACAATCAAAATCAATTTTTTATATAATAATGAAAACAAATAAAAATGAAATTTATTAATTATTATTTAGGGTATACCGATTTCAAAGATTATCTATATAGAGGTATCGGGATTTTGTAGTTTAGTGATTTAAATGCTTAGGCATTTAGTGGTGTATAGGATTTATTTAAACAATAGAATAATAAAGAAAAAATATTTTTTTTTATTTTTTCACATTTTCAAAGGTTATAACCTTTGAAAATATAATAATTTTAAAATTTTTTTCAAAAGTTAATACAACATTTAGTTATAATAATCATTATATTTATATATCATATAAATTTAATATAAAATTTTTTTTTTATAAATATTTTAATAATTATCAAAAAATAACTTAATAATCTATTATTAATAAGATAGATATCAATAAAATTACAAAAACTATTACAAGATAGAAGCAAAGCAAAATATATAACTATATAATAATTGTTTGTTTTGAATTTTTTTTTCTTTTAAAAATTTTATCTATACTTTTTTGATGAAAAATAATTTACATAAATTATATTTGTGTAACTCAAATTATTTTGTAATTAAGATTTAGATAAAAATAAACAAATAAATATTTAAAATGAATATTTAAAATTATAATTAAAAATAATGAGATTTATTATTTATTATTTAGGGTATACCGGTCTAATTTAAATTAGATATGTCTTACTAATAATGTTTTTTGTAATTAATATTTCTATAAAAATAAACTAAAAATTAATTAAAATAAAAATTTAAAATTATACTGAATAAAAATTTAAATGATATTTATAATTTATTATTAATGTATACAAGTTTAATGGTTTAAGTATTTAGAGGTTTTGACTTTTAGGAGCTTAGTGATTTAGGTTTTTAGGCATTTAGTGGTTTATTGGTTTTATTTTAATCAATAAAATAACAAAAAAAAATTTGTAATTTTTCTAATTTTCATAGGTTATAACCTTTGAAAAAATTATAATATTTGAAATTTTTTGAAATGTGAATATAACATTTAGTTATAATAATATTAATAAATATATATAATATAATTCAATATAAACAATTTTATTGATAGATATTATAATAATGATCAAAATTAAATTAATAAACTATTAATAATAAGAGAGATATTAATTAAAAGATATTTACAAAACCCAAATTTATTCAAAATTAAAGTAAAATATATTACTGGATAATAATTTTTAATTTTTAAATTTTTATTTCTTTTATAAGCGTATATATTATTTTATTTTTTAAAAACAAAACATTAATTTTTATTATTTTTTGATATTTTCAAAGGTTGTAACCTTTGAAAATTTAATAATTTTTAAATTTTTTTCAAAAGTAAATTCAATATTTAGTTATAATAATCATTATATTTATATATCATATAAATTCAACATAAAAAATTTTAGTGATAAATATTCTAATAATGATCAAAAAATATATTAATAATCTATTATTAATAAGATAGATATCAATTAAAATATAATTACAAGACATAAAATTATTCATAAGCAAAACAAAATATTTACTATATAATAATTTTTTGTTTTGAAAATTTTTTTTTAAAAAAACTTTATCTATATTTTTTTGATTAAAAATAATTTATATAAATTATATTTGGCTAAATCATAATTTATTTTTTAATTAATATTTATATAAAAATAAAAAATTAATAATTAAAATGAATATTTAAAATTATAATGAAAAAAATTAAGATTTATTATTTATTATTTTGGGATACTGGTTTAATTTAAATAAGATCTGTCTCACTAATAATTTATTTTGCAATTAATATTTCTATTAAAATAAACTGATAAATAAGTAAAAGAAAAATTTAAAATTTTACTCAATAAAAATTAAAATGAGATTTAAGATTTATTATTATTTTATACCAGTTTAATCGTTTAAGTATTTAGAGGTTTTGTCGTTACCAGTTTAGTGATTTAGGTTTTTAGGATTTTAGTGGTTTATAGGTTTTATATAAAAAATAAAATAAGATAAAAAGTTTCTATAATTTGTTTTTATTTTTCTAGATTATAACCTTTAAAAATAAAATAATATTTACAATTTTTTTAAATGTGAATACAATATTTAGTTATAATAATATTAATAATTCTATATCATATAATTTCAATATAAATAATTTTATTTATAGATAATATAATAATGATCAAAAATTAAATTAATAAACTATTAATAAAAAGATAGATATTAATTAAAAAATATTTACAAAATCCAAATTGATTCCAAATTAAAGTAAAATATATTATAGTATAATAATATTTAATTTTTAAATTTTTACTTCTTTTATAAGCGTATATTTTTTTATTAAAAATAAATAAATTAAATTATATTTGTCGCACTCATACTTTATTTTGTAATAAATAATTTTATAAAAATAAACTAATAAATAATTAAAATGAATATTTAAAATTATAATAAATAGAACTAAAAATTAGATTTATTAATTATTAAGTAGTATATAGAAGTTTAATTGTTTATGTATTTAGGCATTACGAGGTTTAGGAGTTTATTGATTTAACTGTGTATGCATTTCCTGGTTTATAGTTTTTATTTAAAAAATAAAATACAAAAAAATTATTTTTTTTATTTTTTTATATTTTCAAAGGTTATAACTTTGATAATATCATAATTTTTAAATTTTTTTCAGAAAGTGAATAAATATTTATTTATAATAATCATAATAATTATATATCATATAAATTCAAGATAAACAAATTTATTGATAGATATTCTAATAATTATCAAAAAATAAATTAAAAATCTATTATGAATAAATTTGATATTACTTAAAATATAATATCAAAACCTAAAATTATCAAAAGCAAAGAAAAATATATTACTTAATAATAAATATTTGTTTTTAATTTTTTATTCTTTTTATAAGCTTATCTTTTTTTTTATGAAAGATAATTTTTATATATTATATTTTAACTCATAATTTATTTTATAATTAATATATATATATAAATAAAAAGTTAAATAATTAAAATAACTATTTTAAATTATAATGAAAATAAATAAAAATGAGATTTATTAATTATTATTTAGGGTATACCGATTTAAAGGTTTTATTAAATGAGATGATGGATGATTATAAAGATTTAAATGATGATGATTCAAAAGAAGATGATTTCTCTTCTACTGTGTTAAAGAAAAATGATGATTTCTTTAATGGTAGTGATACTTATGTTGATGATTTTTTTTTGTTGAATTGGAGAAAGAACAAGAAGTTTCAGCTTTGGAATAGTTGGATAGGTACTTGGAGGACAAACTTGAAAAAAATAGAATTGATTTTCATCTTTTAAACTGGTGTAAGGTAAATGAGATTAGGTATCCTTATTTGGCAAATGTTGTAAGGGATGTATTTGATATCCAAGCATCTATTGCGGCCTAGGAATCTACATTTAACACTGGTGGTAGAACTTTAGAAAAATTTAGGAGTTCTTTAACACCTATTACAGCTGAAGTTCTCATATGTCTACAAGATTGGTTGAGAAGCTCAAACATACCTATTGAAATTGAAGAATTAGTTCATGACCTTGATGATAATGAATCAGGTTAGTTTACAAATCTTGTAAATTTTAATTTCACTTTTACTTATTTTATTCATTCAATTTAATAAAAATATGGTTCAATTACAATTATTCAGAGCGGTCACAAGATCCAAATATTCTTCCAACTATAGTTGGCCAACTAGATTTGGAATGGGTGTATTAAATTTTATAAGGTAATATTTTGTTTTTTTATTACACTTTCATCTTAGAAATTTATGTCTTCATGTTTAACACGTTTTCATCTTTGGTTGTGCTTCTACGGTGGAGGAAGAAAAGGGAGGAGTTGTAGATGAGATAATTAATTGGGTTTGGATTTTCGTTGGTGTTCCGGGACCGACCTTTGAAATGATTATTATCATGGTTGTTATTAGTTGTATTTTTTTTGTTATATTAAGTTGCCTAATTTTAGCAATTACTTAAGTAGTAATTGATGCTACCTATGTTTGTGGTCATCTTTAGCTATTCCTTATAATTTAAGTAATTATTTAAAAAATGTAGTATTGCTATTATGGTTAACTTTCACTCGGCTGAACAAAGCCAACTTGTGAAAAAACAAACAACCAAATTAAGCACACAACTCGGTCCCATTCTATTTAACATTTCTATCATTTTCTGCATATCAAAGCTTTTGACAAGGTAATGGAATTCGTTTGAATAAAACATGTATATCCTGAATAATAAATAATAAATCTCAATTTTATTTGTATTCATTATAATTTTAAATATTCATTTTAATTATTTAGTAGTTTATTATTATAGAATTATAAATTACAAAATAAATTATAATTAAGACAAATATAATTTAAATAATTTATTTTTAATAACAAAAATATAAACTTATAAAAAAAGCAAAACATTAAAAAATTATGATTTAGTAATATATTTTACATTGATTTAAATAAATTTAGATTTTGCAAATACTTTTTAAATAATAACTATTTTATTAATAATAGTGTATTAATTTATTTTTTGATCATAATTATAATATCTAGCAATATAATTATTTATATTGAATTTAAATGAATTATAATTATGAAGATTATTATAAATAAATATTATATTTACATTTGAAAAAAATTTAAAAATTATTATATTTTCAAAGGATAAAATCTTCAAAAATTAGAAAAAATAATAAAAAAATATTTTTGGCTATATCATTATTTAAATAAAACTTATAAACCACTAAATGCCTAAACACTTAAAAATTTTACTTGGATTTTGAATAATTTTAGGTTTTGCAATTATATTTTAATGTATATCCATAATAATAATAATAACATATTAATTTATTTTTTAAAAATTCATATCATATCTATCAATAAAATTGTTTATATTTAGCTTATATTATATATAATTATAATGATTATTATTACTAAATATTGTATTCACCATTGAAAATGTGAAAAAATATCAAAAATAAATTTTTTGCTATTTTATTATTTAAACAAAACCTATAAACCACTAAATGCCTAAAAACATAAATCGCTAAAGTCCTAAATGATAAAACCTCTAAATACATAAAATATTAAACAAGAATACATTAATAATAATTCATAAATCTCATTTTAATTTTTATTGAATATAATTTTATATTTTAATTTTAATTATTTATCAGTTTATTTTTATTGAAATATTAATTACGAAATAAATTATTAGTGATACATATATAATTTAAATTAAAGTGGTATACCCTAGATAATAAAGAATAAATCTCATTTTTTTCATTATAATTTTAAATATTCATTTTAATTATGTATTTGTTTATTTTTTATATAAATATTAATGAAAAAATAAATTATGAGTTAGACAAATTTAATATATATAAATAATTTTTCATCAAAAAATATAGATAAACTTATTAAAAGAAAAAAAATTTAAAAACAAAAAATTATTATATAGTAATATAATTTACTTTGCTTCTAAATCATTATAGGGTTTCAATTATATTTTAATTGATATTTATCTTATTAATAATAGAATATTAATTAATTTTTTGATCATTATTTGAATATTTATCAATAATATTGTTTTTATTGAATTTAGATAATATATAGATATAATGATTATTATAACTAAATATTGAATTCACATTAGAAAAAAAATTTAAAAATTATTATATTTTCAAAGGTTATAACCTTTGAAAATATAAAAAAATAATAATAATAAATATTTTATTATTTAATTTTTAAATAAAAACTATAAACGACTAAATGCATACACAGTTAAATCAGTAAACTTCTAAAGCCCATAATGCCTAAATACATAAACCATTAAACTGCTATATACAACTTAATAATTAAGAAATCTAATTTTTATTTCATTTTAATATAATTTTAAATATTTATTTTAATTATTTATTAGATTATTTTTATATAAATTTTTTTTACAAAATAAATTATGAGTGTGACAAATATAATTTAAATAATTTATTTTTAATAAAAATATATATACGCTTATAAAAGAAGTAAAAATTTAAAAATTTAAAATTATTATCCAATAATATTTTTCACTTTAATTTTGAATCAATTTGGGATTTGTAAATATTTTTTAATTAATATCTATCTTATTATTAGTATTTTATTAATTTAATTTTTGATCATTATTATAATATCTACCAATAAAATTGTTTATATTGAATTTATATGATATATAATTATTAAAATTATTATAACTAAATATTGTATTCACATTTGAAAAAAATTAAAATATTATTATATTTTCAAAGGTTATAACCTATGAAAATGACAAAAAACTACAAATTTTTTTTCTTATTTTATTGTTTAAATAAAACCTATAAACCACTAAATGCCTAAAAACATGAATCACTAAACACCAATACGACAAAACCTATAAATACTTAAACTATTAAATTGGTATACATTAATAAAAAACGATAAATCTAATTTTAATTTTTATTCAGTATACTTTTTAATTTTTATTTTAATTATTTATCAATTTATTTTTATAGAAATATTAATTAAAAATAAATTATTAGTGAGATAGATATAATTTAAATTAAACCGATATACCCTAAATAGTAAATAATAAATCTCATTTTTTTATTATAATTTTAAATATTCATTTTAATTATTTATTTATTTATTTTTATATAAATATTATTTTAAAAATAAATTATGAGTTAGGCAAATATAATTTATGTATATTATTTTTAATCAATAAAATATAGATAAACTTTTAAAAATAAAAAAAAATACAAAACAAAAAATAATTATATAGTAATATATTTTGGTCTGCTTATGAATCATTTTATGTTTTGTCATTATATTTTAATTGATATCTATCTTATTAATAATGGATTATTAATTTATTTTTTGATCATTATTAGAATATTAATCACTAAAAATTGTTTATATTGAATTTATATGATATATAAATATAATGATTATTATAACTAAACATTGAATTTTCTTTTGAAAAAAATTTAAAATTTATTATATTTTCAAAGGTTATAACCTTTTAAAATATCAAAAAATAATAAAAATAAATGTTTCGTTTTTTTATTTTTTAAATAAAACCTATAAACCACGAAATGCATGCACAATTAAATCAGTATACTCTTAAACCTCATAATACTTAAATACATAAACCATTAAACCAATATATAATACATAATAATTAATAAATCTAATTTTTATTTTTATTTTTTATAATTTTAAATATTTATTTATTTATTTATTAGTTTATTTTTATAGAAGTATTTTTTACAAATTAAATTATGAGTAAGACAAATATAATTTAAAAAATTTATTTTTAATAAAAATATATATATATGCTTATAAAAGAATATAATTTAAAAATTAAAAATTAAAATTAAGTGATATATTTTTCTTTAATTTTGAATCAATTTGGGTTTGTAAATATTTTTAATGAATATCTATCTTATTATTATTAGTTTATTAATTTAATTTTTGATCATTATTATAAAAACTATCAAAAAAATTGATTATATTGAATTTATATGATGTATGATTATTAATAATATTATAACTTAATATTTTATTCACATTTCAGAAAATTTTAAATCTCAAAATCATTAAACTGGTATACATTAATAATAAATCATAAATCTGATTTTAATTTTTATTTAGTATATTTTTAAATTTTTATTTTAATTATTTATCAGTTTATTTTTATAGAAATATTAATTATAAAATAAATTATTAGTGAGACAGATATAATTTAAATAATTTATATTTCATCAAAAAAAATATAAGCTTATAAAAATAGGCACAATTTTAAAAACAAAAATTTATTATTTAGTAAAATATTTTATTTTGATTTTGTATCATTTTAGATTTTGTTTTTATATTTTAATTTTTATTATTCTTTTTAATAATAGTTTATTAATTATTTATTGATCATTATTATAATATCTATTAATAAAATTATTTATATTGAGTTTACATTATATATAATTATTAAGATTATTATAACTAAATATTATATTCACATTTAAAAAAAATTAAAAATTATTATATTTTCAAAGGTTATAACCTTCAAAAATTAATAAAAAACAAAAAATTAAATTTTTTCTTTTTTCATTCTTTAAATAAAAAATATAAATCACTATAGGCATAAACATTTAAATTAGTAAACCCCAAAAGACCTAAATACCTAAACCGTTAATATTGTATATCCTGAATAATAAATAATAAATCTCACTTTTATTTGTATTTATTAAAATTTTAAATATTCATTTAAATTATTTTTTATTTTATTTATATAGAATTATAAATTACAAAATATATTATGCGGAAAACAAATATAATTTAAATAATATACTTTTAATAAAAAAAATATAAAATTATAAAAAGAAGCAAAACATCAAAACCATTATTATTTAGTAATTTATTTTACTTTGATTTTGAATAAATTTAGGTTTTGCAAATATATTCTAAATAATATCTATCTTATTTATAATAATTTATTAATTTATTTTTTGATCATTTTTATAATATCTATCAATATAATTGTTTATATTGAATTTATATGATATATAATTATTAATATTATCAATACTAAATATAGTATTCACATTTAAAAAAAATTTAAAATTGTTATATTTTCTAAGGTTATATTTTAAAAAAAGATAAAAAATAACATAAAATAAATTGTTTGTTATATCATTGATTAAATAAAACTTATAAACCATTAAATACCTAAACACATAAATCTCTAAACTTTTAAACCCCGAAGCCCCTAAATACTTAAACCTTTAAACTCGTAAACCTTAAATAAAATTTAAATAATTTATTGAAATATTAATTACAATATAAATTATGAGTGATACAAATATAATTTAAATAATTTTTTTTAACAAAAAAATATATAATCTTATAAAATGAGGCAAAAATTAAAAAACAAAAATTTTTATTTAGTAATAAATTTACTTTGATTTTTAATCATTTTAGTTTTTGTAATTAAATTTTATTTATATCCATCATATCAATAATAGTTATATTAATTTATTTTTTGATAATTGATATAATATCTATCAATAAAATTGTTTATATTTAGTTTATTTTATATATTGTTATAATAATTATTATTACTAAATATTGTATTCACATTTTTTAAAAAATTTTAAAATTATTATATTTTCAAAGGTTAATCTTTGAAAATTTGAAAAAATATCAAAAATAATTTATTTGTTATTTCATTGTTTAAATAAAACCTATAAACCACTAAATGCCTAAATACTTAAATGAATAACTTCTAAATCTCGAAAACCCTAAATAGATAATTTTTTAATCAGATATATCCTTAATAATAAACAATAAATCTTATTTTTATTTTTTTCATTATAATTTTAAATATTCATTTTAATTATTTATTTGTTTATTTTTATATAAATATTAATTACAAAATAAATTATGAGTTAGACAATTATAATTTATATAAATTATTTTGCATCAAAAAAAATATAGATAAACTTATTAAAAGAAAAAAAAATTTAAAACAAAAAATTATTATATAATAATATAATTTGCTATTTTTCTGAATCATTATTGGTTTTGTAAATATATTTTAATTGATATCTATCTTATTAATAATTGATTATTAATTTATTTTCTGATCATTATTAGAATATTTATCAATAAAATTGTTTATATTGAATTTATATGATATTTAAATATAATGATTATTAAAACAAAATATTGAATTCACTTTTGAAAAAAAATTTAAAATTATTCTATTTTCAAAGGTTATACACTTTGAAAATGTGAAAAAATAAAAAAAAATATTTTTTTTGATATTTCAATATTTAAATAAAACTTATAAACCACTAAATCCCTAAACACTTAATTCAATAACTCCTAAATCTCTAAATTCCTAAATAATAAATAATAATCCTTTTAAACCGGTAACCCTAAATAATAAATAATAAATCTCAATATTATTTTTTTCATTATAAATTTAAATATTCATTTTAATTATTTATTTATTTATTTTTATATAAATGTTAATACAAAATAAATTATGAGTTACACAAATAGAATTTATATAAATTATTTTTCATCGAAAAATATAGATAAACTTATTGAAAGAATAAAAAATTTAAAAACTAAATATTATATATTAATATAATATATTAATATATTAATATATTAATATATTTTGCACTCCTTCTGAATCATTTTATATTTTGTAATTATATTTTAATTGATATCTATCTTATTAATAATTATTTATTAATTTATTTTTTTATCATTATTAGAATATTTATCAATAAAATTGTTTATATTAAATTTATATGATATATAAATATAATGATTATTATAACTAAATATTGAATTCACTTATAAAAAAAATTTAAAAATTATTATATTTCCTAAGTTTTTAATCTTTGGAAATATGAAAAAATAATAAAAATAAATTTTAAGTTATTTTATTTTTTAAATAAAACCTATAAACCACTAAATGCATACACAGTTATATCAGTAAACTCCTAAACCCAGTAATGCCTAAATACATAAATTATTATACCGCTAAATGCTACTTAATAAATTGAATTTTTATTTCAATTTATTATTTATTTAAATATTCATTTTAATTATTTATTAGTTTATTTTTATAGAAATTTTTATTACAAAATAAATTATGAGTGTGTCACATAATTTAAATAATTTATTTTTAATCAAAAAAAATATATTCAATTATAAAAGAAGTAAAAATTTACAAATTAAAAATTATTATCCAGTAATATATTTTACTTTAATTTTGAATCAATTTGGGTTTTGTAAATATTTTTTAATTAATATATATCTTATTATTAATAGTTTATTAATTTAAATTTTGATCATTATTATAATATCTATCAATAAAATTATTTATATTGAATTTATATCATATATAATTATTAATATTATTATAACTAAATATAATATTCACATTTCAAAAAATTTTAAATATTAATTTATTATTAATGGTTATAACCTTTGAAAATCAGAAAAAATATAAAAGAAAATTTTGTATTTTTATTATATAAATAAAACCTATACGCCACTAAATGCCTAAAAACATAAATTGATAAAGTCCTAAACGACAAAAGTCCTAAATAATCAAACCATTAAACCGGTATACCACATATAATAAATCATAATCGGATTTTTATTTGTATACATTATAATTTTAAATATTCATTTTAATTATTTATTAGTTTAATTTTTATAGAAATATTAATTACAAAATAAATATTGAGTTAGACAAATATTATTTTAATAATTTATTTTTAATCAAAAAAAATATAAGCTTATAAAAAGAAGTAAAAATTTAAAAACAAAAAAGTATTATTTAGTAATATATTTTACTTTGATTTTGAATGATTATATATAGGTTTTGCAATTATATTTTAATTGCTATCAATCTTATTAATAAAAGATTATTAATTCATTATTTGATCATTTTTATAATATCTGACTATAAAATTACTAATATTCAATTTAAATGTATTATAATTTTTAAGATTATTATACCTAAATATTATATTTACATTTGAAAAAAAATTAAAAATTATTATATTTTCAAAGGTTATAACTTTCAAAAATGATAAAAAATGACAAAAATAATTTTTTTATTATTTTATTATTTAAATAAAACTTATAAACCACTAAATGCCTAATCATTTAAATCTCTAGACTCCCAAACACCAAAATCCCCTAAATACTTAAACCATTAAACCTATATAACCTAAATAATAAAAAATAAATCTCATTTTTATTTGTATTCACTATTATTTTAAATATTCATTTTAATTATTTTTTAGTTTAATTTTATAGAAATATTAATTATAAAATTAATAATGAGTAAGACATATTATTTAAATATATTATTTTTTATGAAAAAAATAAGCTTATAAAAATAAACAAAATTTCAAAAATTTAAAATTTTATTTATTAATATAATTTACTTTGATTTTGAATTATTTTGGATTCTACAAATATATTTTAATTAATATCTACCTTATTAATAATAGTTTATTAATTTGTTTTTCATAAATTATAATAATATATATTAATAAAATTTTTTATATTAAATTTACATCAAATATAATTAATTATTAAGATTATTATAACTAAGTATTGTATTCATATTAAGATTATTTTTAATTTACATGATAAATAATTATTAAGTTTATTATAACTAAATATTGTATTCACATTTGAAAAAAATTTAAAAATTATTATATTTATAAAGGTTATAACCATCAAAATTGATAAAAAATTTGAAAAATAATTTTTTTGTTATTTCATTATTTAAATAAAACATATATACTACTAAATGCCCTAAACACTTAAATCACTAAACTCCAAAATACTTAAACCATTAAACCGGTATACCGTAAATAATTAATCATAAATATCATTTTTATTTGTATTCATTATAATTTTAATATTCATTTTAATTATTTATTAGTTTATTTTTATAGGAATATTAATTGCAAATTAAAATTATAAATGAGACAAATATAATTTAAATAATTTATCTTCATCAAAAAAATTTATAAGCTTATAAAAAGAATCAAAAATTTTTAAAAAAATTTTTATTTAGTAATATATTTTACTTTGATTTTGAATCGTTTTAGGTTTTGCAAATATTTTTTGATTAATATCTATCTTATTAATAATAGTTTAATATTATATTTTTATGATCAGTATTATAATATCGATCAATAAAATTATTTATATTGAATTTACATGATATTTAATGTTTATGATTATTATAATTTATTATTGTATTAAAATTTGAAAAATAATTAAAAATTATAATATTTTCAATGGATTATAGCCTTGAAAATTAGAAAAAATCATAAATATAATTTTTTTGTTATTTAATTATTTAAATAAAACCCATAAACCAAAAAATACCTAAATACATAAATTACTATAACTCCTAAACCCTGATACTGCTGCACCACACACACATAGCGATGGATCACAGTACAATCGTGCACATATTTTTGTCCATTTTGGTGTAGCATTTAGAGGAGCCAGCAAGTCCTGGAAGCAGCCAGAATTATGGGCCACCAGCTTGTAGAGGGCCCCACTAGCAAGCCGAGATGATAACATTTAGACAACTGATGAGACCGAGCAAAATGTCCGAAGTAAACCCATGAGTAGCAAGGAGTGGATTTCACTAGCCCTATCAGGTAGCATAGAGGGCCACCCAACAATCACCCAACAGGATTAGTGGGTAATCCATGATTAATTGGAGAGCCGGGAAAATCCAAAGCATCACCAAGCAGGGCCAGTAAGCAATGGAGTCCAGACCAGCCACACGGGAGCGCAAGATTCAAACTTGTAGTTTATGTTTGTAGTCTTATTTGTATTTTGGACTTTGTATGCACCATATACTTGTAGAGATGTATCATGACATACTCACAATACAATATTGTCTGTTCTCTATGTAGCATGGAATGTGGGAAACTGGACCCATGAGTATCTCTAAGTGGGGCCCACTAATGCATTTTGTAAATACACATTAGGCGATGCTACACTTCTGGGAGCAGAAGACCCATTGTTATAGCATTTGTAATTTTACTTGTATTCTAGCTTGGTTGTACACGTAGATAATTAGACTATGAGATGGACCTCATCACACATGCACACTGATGCATGCATATTTTTAGATATTTCTTTGGTACAACATACATCCACTTCTTGGAGCTCGAGGAGGAAGCATTCTAACCAAATAGATACTCTTTTGAAAATCATTGGAGCAAAAGAATATGGAATTCAGAGGTGAGAATGAATTGACAAAGTGTCGTAGATATGGAGTTGTGGATTTATGGGTATTCAGTTTTATATGTATTCCATTGCATAGCAATGACATAGGCAAACGCTTGATGATGCATGTCACACGCATGCACAATCTTATATTTGCATTATTTTAATATGGTGCATCATTCAGGTTCCTCCAAAAGTCTTGGACAAATCTGAATGGAAAGGACGCAGTGTGCATAATGACTCAATGCCAACTCTGACGTCCAAGAATGCCAGGTGATTTTAGTTGTATTCGTACGCTTGTAATTATTAGGCATTATGTTTTTTATGTATTTTATGAATAGAATCATGAAGGTGCATAAGATTTGGTGGGATTGTCTAAATTAATCAGCTTTTTAGTCTCTTGTAAATTGTGTGCCTAAATGATAAATAAAGTGTGTATTTTATAAAAAAAACAAAAAAAACCATAAACCATAAACTTTAAATACTAAACCCTAAACCATAAACTATAACCCTAATCCATAAACCCTAAATCCTAAATCTCATGTTTGCACTTTTATAATCAAATGACTAAGTGTTAAATTTAAATTGAAATTAACAACTTTTAGGAATGTCACAGATTTATTTTTTGTATATGTAACACAAAGTCATGACTCAAGGGGTGAGTAATGGATTCAGTCACTTTCTTGGTTTAGAGTATTGTAGCATTAGTAATGGTCATGATTGTCTATTTTGTCTCTAGAACACAAAATCATATCGATGAGAATATGCCATAACTTTGTCTCTCTGTTGAACATATTGTTATGGCTATAAGAATGATCATGAATACATAATTAATCACTATAATACTGGGACATAGTATTGGATATGACCATAGCTTGTGCATTTTATCTTTATATCGCAAAGTCATTGCACTAGGAATGATTGTAACTTTGGACATTCCTCAAGAGCAAAAGTCATGACCTTACAAATAGTTAAATCTCGAGTACTACTCTTTATAACTTTCTATAGCTAAAATTCTTGGGATTCGAAATATCACTATGGCTTTTTCCTTTGATTTGTGACCTCAAGTGTCAATATGCAAGACTAATATTTTGAGCAATGATTAAAACATTTTATACATTTGAATATGATTCATTTACACCTTTTGGGTATTGTGAGCTTGTATATATAACTCATTTAATATAAAAAGAAAGAAATGATACTTTTCATATCCATGAGGATATAAAAAAAGGCTTAGACATGCCAATAAAATAAATTTTTAGATTCTTGATTGAAAGAGAGCCCATACTTCTTGCCCTGCTCAAACTGCCCCGGGGCTAGTTTGTTCTAATAGGCTAAAAGGTGGTTATTTTTTTAGAGGTGAACTATGTTTTAAAAAAATTGCTTTGAGTTTTTGCATGAAAGATATTTTAGAATAAATTACAATAATCAATATAAATAGGATCCTCAACAACTAGCTATTTCAACACATAGGGGTACAACTTTGGTTTAGTCTGTTAGCTTACATGAGTCAAATTACCTTTGATAGCCCAGTGATTCAACATCAAATATGATGAGACATAAAAGAGATAAAGTAAAAGCTATTATTATTTTGGTTAGAGGTTTAGCAATCATTCTAGAGTTGAGAGAGGAAAAAAATAAATTATTTTAATTATTCAGTATAATTTTAATTTTTATTTTAATTATTTATCAGTCTATTTTTATAGAAATATTAATTACAAAATAAATTTTTAATGAGACAGATCTAATTTAAATTAAACCGGTATATCCTAAATAATAAAGAATAAATCTCATTTTTTTTCATTTTAATTTTAAATATTCAAATTTAATTATTTATTTGTTTATTTTTATATAAATATTAATTACAAAATAAATTATGAGTTACACAAATATAATTTATATAAATTATTTATCATCAAAATAATATAGATAAACTTTTTAAAAGAATAAAAAAATTTCAAAATAAAAAATTAATATATAGTAATATATTTTGTTTTGCTTCTGAATCATTTTAGGTTTTATAATTATATTATAATTGATATCTATCTTATTAATAATAGATTATTAAATTATTTTTTAATCATTATTATAATATTTATCAATAAAATAGTATATATTGAATTTATATGATATATAAATATAATGATTATTATTACTAAATATTGAATTTACTTTTGAAAAAAATTTAAAAATTATAATATTTTATAAGATTATAACCTTTGACAATATCAAAAAATAATAAAAAGATATTTTTTGTTTTTTTATTTTTTAATTAAAACCTATAAACTACTAAATGCATACACAGTTAAATAAGTAAACTTTTAGACCCCGTAATGCCTAAATACAGTAACCATTAAACCGATATATAATACATAATAATAATAATAATAAATAATAAATCTAATTTTTATTTCTATTTATTATAATTTTAAATATTCATTTTAATTATTTATTAGTTTATTTTTATATAAATATTTATTACAAAATAAATTATGAGTGTGACAAATATAATTTAAATAATTTATTTTTAATGAAATAATATAAATACGCATATAAAAGAAGTAATAATTTAAAAATTTAAAATTATTATCCAGTAATATATTTTACTTTAATTTTGAATCAATTTGTGTTTTGTAAATATTTTTTAATTAATTTCATTCTTTTTATTAATAGTTTATTAATTAAATTTTTGATCATTATTATAATATCTATCAATAAAATTGTTTATATTGAATCTATATGATATATAATTCTTAATATTATTATAACTAAAATATTATATTTATATTTAAAAAAATTTTAAATATTATTATATTTTCAAAGGTTATAACCTATAAACCACTAAATACCTAAAAACATAAATGGCTAAATTTTCAAATGACAAAGCATCTAAATACTTAAACGATTAAACTGGTATACATTAATAATAAATCATAAATCTCATTTTAATTTTTATTCAGTATAATTTAAAATTTTTATTTTATTTATTTATCAGTTTATTTTTATAGAAATATTAATTACAAAATAAATTATTAGTGAGACAGATATAATTAAAATTAAACTGGTATACCCTAAATAATCATTAATAAATCTCATTTTTTTCATTATAATTTTAAATATTCATTTTAATTATTTATTTGTTTATTTTATATAAATATTAATTACAAAATAAATTGTGAGTTAGAAAATATAATTTATATAAATTATTTTTGATCAAAAAATATAGATAAAGTTTTTAAAATAAAAAAATTTCAAAACAAAAAATTATTATATTGTAATATATTTTGCTTTGCTTTTGAATTATTTTAGGTTTTGTAATTATATTTTAATTGATATCTAACTTATTAATAATAGATTATTTATTTATTTTTTGATCAATATTAGAATATTTATCAATAAAATTGGTTATATTGAATTTATATGATATATAAATATAATGATTATTATAACTAAATATTGTATTCACTTTTGAAAAAAATTTAAAAATTATTATATTTTCAAAGGTTATAACATTAAAAAATGATAAAAAATAATAAAAATAAATTTTTTGTTATTTCATTTTTTAAATAAAACCTATAGATCATTAAATGCTTACTTACTAAAATCAGTAAGCTCATAAATCCCGAAACCCCTAAATACATAAACCTTTCAACAGCTATATACTACTTAATAAATAATAAATCTCATTTTTATTTCTATTTATTATAATTTTAAATATTCATTTTAATTATTTATAGTTTAATTTTTTAGTAAAATTAATTACAAAATAAATTTCGAGTGAGACAAATATTATTTAAGTAATTTATTTTAATAAAAAAAATATAAGCTTATAAAAAGAAGGAAAATTTTAAAAATTATATATTATTATTTAGTAATATATTTTGATTTGATTTTGAATCATTTTTTGTTATGTAAATATATATTAATTAATATTATATTATTAATAATAGTTTATTAATTTAATTTTTGATCATTATTATAATATCTATCATTAAAATTATTTATATTGAATTTATATGATATATATTTATTAGGATTAATATAATTATTCATGGTATTCACATTTCAAAAAATTTTAAAAATTATTTTATTTTCAAAGTTTATAACCTTTGAAAATCATAAAAAATCAAAAATAGAATTTTAAATTTTTATTATATAAATAAAACCTATAAACCACTAAATGCCTAAAAACAAAAATTGCTAAACTCCTAAATGACAAATCTCCTAAATAATCAAACAATTAAACCGGTATACCATATATAATAAATCATAAATCTCATTTTAATTTGTATCCATTATAATTTTAAATATTCAATTTAATTATTTATTAGTTTATTTTTTATAGAAATATCAATCACAAAATAAATAATGAGTGAGACAAATATAATTTTAATAATTTATTTTTAATTTAAAAAAAATAAGCTTATATAAAGAAGTAATAATTTAAAAACAAAAAATTATTATTTAGTAATATATTTTACTTTGATTTTGAATCATTATATATAGGTTTAGCAATTATATTTTAATTGCGACCAATCTTATTAATAATAGTTTATTAATTTATTAGTTGATCATTTTTATAATATCAAATAATAAAATTAATTATATTCAATTAAAATGTCTTATAATTATTAAGTTATTATAACTATATTTTAAATTTACATTTTAAAAAAATTTTAAAATTATTATATTTTCAAAGGTTATAACATTTAAAAATCATAAAAAATCACAAAAAAAAATTTTTATTATTTTATTATTTAAATAAACTTATAAACTACTAAAGGCCTAAACATTTAAATCTCTAGACTCCTAAACCCCAAAACCCCCTAAAAACTTAAACCATTTAACCTATATAACCTAAATAATAAATAATAAATCTCATTTTTATTTGTATTCATTATAATTTTAAATATTCATTTTTATTATTTTTTAGTTTATTTTTATAGAAATATTAATTACAAAATAAATAATGAGTGAGACAGATATTATTTAAATAAATTATTTTTTATGAAAAAAAATAAGCTTATAAAAATAAACAAAATTTCAAAAATTTAAAATTTTATTTAGTAATATAATTTACTTTGATTTTGAATTATTTTGGGTTTTGCAAATATATTTTAATTAATATATTTCTTATAAATAATTGTTTATTAATTTATTTTTTGATCATTATCATAATATATATTAATACATTTTTTTATATTGAATCTACAACAAATATAATTATTAAGATTATTATAACCAAGTATTATATACATATTTTAGAACTATTAAAAAATTATTATATTTTTAAAGGTTATAATTTTTGAAAATCACGAAAATTCATAAAAAAAAATTTTTGTTATTTCATTGATTAAAAAAAACCTATAAACACGAAAATGTGCAAACATATAAATCAATAAACTCCTTAACCCAAAACCACACAAAACTTAAATAATTAAATAGTTATACCCTAAATAATAAATAATAAATCTCATTTTTATTAGTATTCATTATGATTTTAAATATACAATTTAATTATTTATTAATTTAATTTTATAGAAATATAAATTAAAAAGTAAATTATTAGTGAGACAAATATAATTTAAATAATTTATTTTTTATCAAAAAATATATAGGCTTATAAATGGATGCAAAAATTTAAAAATTTATATTTATATTTAGCAAAATATTTTACTTTGATTTTGAGTCATTTTAGGTTTTGCAAATATATTTTAAACAATATTTATCTTATTAATAATTGGTTATTACTTTTTTATGATCATTATTATAATAAATATAAATAAAATAGTTTATATTGAATTTATATTATATATAATTATTATGATTATTATAACTACATATTGTATTCACTTTTCAAAAAAAAATTTAAAAATTATTATATTTTCATAGGTTATAACCTTCAAAAATGAGAAAAAATAACAAAAATAAATTTTTTGTTATTTTATTTTTTATATAAAACCTATAAACCACCATTGACTAAATAGTAAAATGACTAAACTCTTAAACCCGAAGCCCATTAATACTTAAAACATTAAATTAGTATAGTCTAAATAATAAATCATAAATCTCAGTTTTATTAATATTAATTATAATTTTAAATATTCATTTTAATTTTTTATCAGTTTATTTTTATATAATTATTAATTACAAAATAAATTATTAGTGCGACATATATAATTTAAATAATTTATTTTTCATCAAAAAAATGCTCATAAAAGAGGCAAAATTTTAAAAATAAGAAATTATTTTTTAATAATATATCTTATTTTGATTTTGAATCATTTTAGATTTTACAATTATATTTTAATTTATATCATTCTTATAAATACAAGTTTATTAATTTATATATTGATCATTATTATAATATTTATCAATAAAATTATTTATATTGAGTTGACATTATATATCATTATTAAGATTATTATACCTAAATATTTTATTAACATTTAAAAAAATTAATAATTATTATATTTTCAAAGGTTACAACCTTCAAAAATTAAAAAAAAAATCAAAAAATTAAGTTTTTTGTTTTTTCATTATTAAAAAAAAACTATAAATCATTAAAGGTGTAAACAATTAAATCACTAAACTCCTAAACCACAAAACACCTAAATACTTAAACCATTATACCGGTATATCCTAAATAATAAATAATATATCTCAATTTTATTTGTATTCATTATAATTTTAAATATTCATTTTAATTATTTAATAGTTTATTATTAAAGAATCATAAATTACAAAATAAATTATGAGTAAGAAAAATATAATTTAAATAATTTATTTTTTAAAACAAAAATATATACTTATAAAAAAGCAAAACATTAAAAAAATTATAATTTAGTAATATATTTTACTTTGATTTGAATAAATTTTGATTTTGCAAATACTTTTTAAATAATAACTATTTTATTAGTAATTATTTATTAATTTATTCTTGATCATAATAATAATATCTAGTAATATAATTATTTATATTGAATTTAAATGAATTAAAATATGAAGATTATTATAAATAATTATTATATTTACATTTGAAAAACTTTTAAAAATTATTATATTGTCAAAAGATATAATCTTGAAAATTTAGAAAAAATAAAATAAATAAATTTTTTGTTTTATTATTGTTTAAATAGAACTTATAAACCACTAAATGCCTAAACACTTAAACTTGTAAACTCCTAAACACAAAAGCCCCTAAATACTTAAACCTCTAAACTAGTAAACATTAAATATATTTATTTTGTAATTAATATTAAAATATTAATTACAAAATAAATTATGAGTGATACAAATATAATTTAAATAATTTATTTTTCATCAAAAAAATATATAAGCTTACAAAAAGAAGCAAAAACTAAAAAACAAAAATTTTTATTTAGTAATAAATTTTACTTGGATTTTTAATAATTTTAGGTTTTTCAATTATATTTTAATTTATATCCATCATAATAATAAAAACATATTAATTTATTTTATGATAATTGATATCATATCTATCAATAAAATTATTTATATTTAGTTTATATTATATATAATTATAATGATTATTATTACTAAATATTATATTCACATTTTTAAAAAATTTTAAAATTATTATATTGTCTAAGGTTATAACCTTTGAAAATGTGAAAAAATATCAAAAATAATTTTTTTGTTATTTCATTGTTTAAACAAAACCAATAAACCACTAAATGCCTAAAAACATAAATCACTAAAGTCCTAAATGAAAAAACCTTTAAATACTTAAAATATTAAACTTGTATATATTAATAATAATTCAAAAATCTCTTTTTAATTTTTATTCAGAATAATTTTATATTATTATTTTAATTATTTATCAGTTTATTTTTATTGAAATATTAATTACAAAATAAATTATTAGTGAGATAAATATAATTTAAATTAAACTGGTATACCCTAAATAATAAAGAATAAATCTCTTTTTTTTATTATAATTTTAAATATTCATTTTAATTATTTATTTGTTTATTTTTATATAAATATTAATTAAAAAATAAATTATGAATTAGACAAATATAATTTATATAAATTATTTTTCATCAAAAAAAAATATAAATAAACTTATTAAAATATAAAAAAATTAAATACAAAAAATTATTATATAGTAATATAATTTGCTTTGCTTCTCAATCATTATAGGTTTTGTAATTATATTTTAATTGATATCTTTATTATTAATAATAGATTATTAATTTATTTTTTGATCATTATTAGAATATTTATCAATAATATTGTTTATATTGAATTTAGATAATATATAAATATAATGATTATTATAACTAAATATTGAATTCACATTTGAAAAAAATTTAAAAATTATTATATTTACAAAGGTTATCACCTTTGAAAATATCAAAAAATAATAAAAATAAACATTTTGTTATTTTAATTTTTAAATAAAACCTATGAACCACTAAATGCATACACAGATAATTCAGTAAACTCCTAAAGCCCGTAAAGGCTGATTACATAAACCATTAAACCGCTATATACTACTTATTAATTAAGAAATATAATTTTTATTTCAATTTATTATAATTTTAATATTCATTTTTAATATTTATTAGTTTATTTTTATATAAATTTTTTTTACAAAATAAATTATGAGTGCGACAAATATTATTTAAATAATTTAATTTTAATAAAAAAAATATAAATGCTTATAAAAGAAGTAAAAATTTAAAAATAAAAAATTATCATCCAATAATATTTTTTTGTTTAATTTTGAATCAATTTGGGTTTAGTAAATATTGTTTAATTAATATCTATCTTATTATTAATAGTTTATTAATTAATTTTTGATCATTATTATAATATCTATCAATAAAATTGTTTATATTGAATTTATATGATATATAATTATTAAAATTATTATAACTAAATATTGTATTCACATTTCAAAAAATTTTAAATATTATTATATTTTCAAAGGTAACCTATGAAAATGACAAAAAATTACAAATTTTTTTTTGTTATTTTATTGTTTAAATAAAACCTATAAACCACTTAATGCCTAAAAACATGAATCGCAAAACACCTATACGACAAAACCTCTAAATACATAAACTATTAAATTGGTATACATTTACAATAAATCATAAATCTCATTTTAATTTTTATTAAGTATAATTTTAAATATTTATTTTACTTATTTATCAGTTTATTTTTATAGAAATATTAATTACAAAATAAATTATTAGTGAAAGAGATATAATTTAAATTAAACTAGTATACCCTAAATAATAAATAATAAATCTCATTTTTTTTCATTATAATTTTAAATATTCATTTTAATTATTTAATTATTTATTTTTATATAAATATTAATTAAAAAATAAATTATGAATTAGACAAATATAATTTATGTAAATTATTTCCAATCAAAAAAATATAGATAAACATTTTAAAATAAAAAAAATTACAAAACAAAAAATTATTATATAGTAATATATTTTGGTCTGCTTATGAATCATTTTATGTTTTGTCATTATATTTTAATTGATATCTATCTTATTAATAATGGATTATTAATTTATTTTTTGATCATTATTAGAATATTAATCACTAAAATTGTTTATATTGAATTTATATGATATATAACTATAATGATTATTATAACTAAACATTGAATTTCTTTTGAAAAAAATTTAAAATTTATTATATTTTCAAAGGTTATAACCTTAGAAAATATCAAAAAATAATAAAAATAATTTTTTTTTATTTTATTTTTTAAATAAAACCTATAAACCACTAAATGCAGGCACAATTAAATTAGTATACTCCTAAGCCCCGTAATACCTAAATACATAAACCAATAAACGACTATATAATACATAATAATTAATAAATCTAATTTTTATTTCTATTTATTAATATTTTAAATATTCATTTAATTATTTATTATTTTATTTTTATAAAAATATTTATTACAAAATAAATTATGTGTAAGACAAATATAATTTAAATAATTTATTTTTAATCAAAAAATATATATACGCTTATAAAAGAAGTAAAATTTAAAAATTAAAAATTATTATTCAGTAATATATTTTTGTTTAATCTTTAATCGATTTGGGTATTGTAAATATTTTTTAATTAATATCTATCTTATTATTATTAGTTTATTAATTTAATTTTTGATCATTAATATAATAACTATCAATAAAATTGTTTATATTGAATTTATAAGAAGTATAATTATTAATAATATTATAACTAAATATTGTATTCACATTTTAGAAAATTTTAAATCTCAAAACCATTAAACTCGTATACATTAATAATAAATCATAAATCTCTTTTTAATTTTTATTCAGTATAATTTTAAATTTTTATTTTAATTATTTATAAGTTTATTTTTATAGAAATATTAATTACAAAATAAATTATTTGTGAGGTAGATATAATTTAAATAATTTATATTTCATCAAAAAAAAATATAAGCTTATAAAAATAGGCACAATTTTAAAAACAAAAATTTATTATTTAGTAAAATAATTTATTTTGATTTTGTATCATTTTAGATTATGCATTTATATTTTTGTTTATATCATTCTTTTTAATAATAGGTTATTAATTATTTATTAATCATTATTATAATATATATTAATAAATTTATTTATATTGAGTTTTCATTATATATAATTATTAAGATTATTATAACTAAATATTATATTCACAAAATTCAAAAAAAATTAAAAATTATAATATTTTCTAAGGTTATAACCTTCAAAAATTAAAAAAAACAAAAAAATTAAATTTTTTGTTTTTTCATTCTTTAAATAAAAACTATAAATCACTAAATGCATAAATACTTAGATCACTAAACCCCAAAACACCAAATACCTAAACCATTAAAACTTTATATCCTGAATAATAAATAATAAATCTCACTTTTATTTGTATTCATTATAATTTTAAATATACATTTTAATTATTTTTTAGTTTATTTTTATTGAATTATAAATTACAAAATATATTATATGGAAGACAAATATAATTTAAATAATATACATTTAAGAACAAAAAATATAAACTTATAAAAAGAAGCAAAACATCAAAAACATTATTATTTAGTAATTTATTTTCTTTGATTTTGAATAAATTTAGGATTTGCAAATATATTTTAAATAATATCTAACTTATTTAAAATAGTTTATTAATTTATATTTTGATCATTAATTTAATATCTATCAATATAATTGTTTATATTGAATTTATATGATATAGAATTATTATTATTATCATAACTAAATATAGTATTTACTTTTAAAAAAATTTAAAAATTGTTATATTTTCAAAGGTTATAACCTTCAAAAATGAGAAAAAATAACAAAAAATAAATTTTTTGTTCTATCATTATTTAAATAAAACATATAAACCATTAAATACCTAAACACATAAATCTCTAAACTCTTTAACCCCGAAGCCCTTAAAATCTTAAATCATTAAACTAGTAAACCTTATATATAATTTAAATAATTTATTGAAATATTAATTACAAAATAAAATATGTGTTAAACAAATATAATTTAAATAATTTATTTTTTATCAAAAAAATATATAATCTTATAAAATGAGGCAAAAACTAAAAAAAAATTATTATTTAGTAATAAATTTACTTTGATTTTTAATCATTTTAGTTTTTGTAATTAAATTTTAATTTATATCTATCATATTAATAATAGTTTATTAATTTATTTTTTGATAATTGATAAAATATCTATTAATAAAATTGTTTATATTTTGTTTATATTATATATTTTTATAATAATAATAATTATTATTACTAAATTTTGTATTCACATTTTTAAAAAATTTTAAAATTATTATTTTTTCAAAGGTTATAATCTTTGAATATTTTAAAAAATATCAAAAATAATTTATTTGTTATTTCATTCTTTAAATAAAACCTATAAACCACTAATTGCCTAAATACTTAAATGAATAACTTCTAAATCTGGAAAACCCTAAATATATAATTTTTGTAATCAGATATATCTTAAATAATAAAGAATAAATCTCTTTTTTTTTCATTATAATTTTAATTATCCATTTTAATTATTTATTTGTTTATTTTTATATAAATATTAATTACAAAATAAATAATGAGTTAGACAAATATAATTTATATAAATTATTTTTCATTAAAATGAAAAATAATTTATTTTAAAAGAAAAAAAATTTTCAAAACAACTATTATTATAAAGTCATATATTTTGCTTTCTTCTGAATCATTTTTAATCTAAATATTATTAATTAGTAATATATTTTGATTTGATTTTGAATTATTGTGTTATTTAAATATATTTTAATTATTATTTATATTATTAATAATAGTTTATTAATTTAATTTTTGATCATTATTATAATATCTATCATTAAAATTGTTTATATTGAATTTTTATGATATATAATTAGTAAGATTAATATAATTATACATAGTATTCACATTTCAAAAAATTTTAAAAATTATTTGTGTTATGTAAATAATATATATATATATATATATATATATATATATATATATATATTATTTGTCTAACTCAATTTATTTTGTAATTAATTTTTATATAAAAATAAACAAATAAATAATTAAAATGAATATTTAAAATTATAATGAAAAAAATATGAGATTTATTATTTATTATTTATTGTATAACGGTTTAATTTAAATTATATCTGTCTCACTAATAATTATTTTTCTAATTATTATTTCTATAAAAATAAACTGATAAATAATTAAAATAAAAATTAAAAATTATACCTAATAATAATTAAATTGAGATTTATGATTTATTATTAATGTATACCAATTTAATAGTTTAAGTATTTAAAGGTTTTGTCATTTAAAAGTTTAGCAATTTATGTTTTTAGACATTTAGTGGTTTATAGGTTTTATTTAAATAATGAAATAACAAAAAATTTATTTTTGATATTTTTTCACATTTTCCAAAGTTATAACATTTGAAAATATAATAATTTTAAAATCTTTTAAAAATGTTTATACAATTTTTAGTAATAATAATCATTATAGCTATATATAATATCAACTAAATATAAACAATTTTATTGATTGATATTATATCAATTATCAAAAAATTAATTAATAAACTATTATTAATATGATATATATAAATTAAAATATAATTTAAAAACCTAAAATGATTCAAAATCAAAGTAAAATTTATTACTAAATAATAATTTTTTTTAGTTTTTGCATCATTTTATAAGCTTATATGCTTTTTTGATGAAAAATATAATATTTAAATTATATTAGTATCACTCATAATTTATTTTGTAATTAATATTTCTATAAATATTTTAAATTATATTTAAGATTTACGAGTTTAAAGGGTTAAGTATATAGGGGCTTCAGGGTTTAGAAGTTTAGAGATTTATGTATTTAAACATTTAATGGTTTATAAGTTTTATATAAACATTTATATAACAAAAAATTTATTTTTGTTATTTTTTATCATTTTTGAAGGTTATAACCTTTGAAAATATGATAATTTTACAATTTTTTTATATGTGAATATTTTATTTAGTTATGATAATCTTAATAATTATATATCATGTAAATTCTATATAAATAATTATATTGATAGATATTATATTAATGATCAAAAAATAAATTAATAAACTATTATTAAAATGAAAGATATATTTAAAATATATTTCAAAACGTAAATTTATTCAAAATCAAAATAAAATATATTACTAAATAATAATTTTTTTGATGTTTTGCTTCTTTTTATAAGTTTATATTTTTTTTTATTAAAAATAAATTATTTAAATTATATTTGTATTCTTCATAATTTATTTTTAATTTATAATTCTATAAAAATAAACTTATAAATAATTAAAATGAATATATAAAACTATAATGAATACAAATAAAATAGATATTTATTATTTATTATTCATGATATACTAGTTTAATGGTTTAGTATTTAGGTGTTTTGGAGTTTAGTGATTTAAGTGTTTAGGCCTTTAGTGATTTATAGTTTTTATTTAAAGAATGAAAAAATATAAAATTTAATATTTTGATTTTTTTTTAATTTTTAAAGGTTAATAACCTTTGAAAATATAATAATTTTTAATTTTTTTTAAATGTGAATATAATATTTAGTTATAATAATCTTAATAATTATATATAATGTAAACTCAATATAAATAATTTTATCAATACATATTATAATAATGATCAATAAAAAATTAAAAACTATTATTAATAACAATCATATAAATTAAAATATAATTCCAAAATCTAAAATGATTAAAAAAATAAATAAAATATATTAATAAATAATAAATTTTTGTTTTTACAATTTTGCCTCTTTTTATAAGGATATATATATTTTTTGTGAAAAATAAATTATTTAAATTAGATTTGTCTAACTAATAATTTTTTTTGTAATTAATATTTCTATAAAAATAAACTGAGAAATAATTAAAATAAAAATTTAAAATTATACTTAATAAAAATTAAATTGAGATTTATGATTATTTATTAATGTACACCTATTTGATGGTTTAAGTATTTAGAGGTTTTGTCATTTAGAGAGTTTAGGAATTTGTGTTTTTAAGCAATTAGTGGTTTATATGTTTTATTAAAACAATATAATAAAAAAAATTTGTAATTTTTTCTCATTTTCATAGGTTATAACCTTTGAAAATAAAATAATATTTAAAATTTTTTGAAATGTGAATACAATATTTGTTATTTTAATAATAATAATTATATACCATATAAATTCAATATAAATAATATTTATTGATCGATAATATAATAATGATCAAAAATTAAATTAATAAACTATTAATAATAAAATAGATATTAATTAAAAAATATTTACAATACGCAAATCGATTCAAGATTAAACTAAAATATATTACTGAATAATAATTTTTAATTTTTAAATTTTTACTTCTTTTATACGGGTCTATATTTTTTTTTGATTAAAAATAAATTATTTAAATTATATTTGCCACGCTCATAATTTATTTTGGAATAAATATTTAATAAAAATAAACTAATAAATAATAAAATTTAATATTTAAAATTATAATAAATAAAATAAAAATAAGATTTATTAATTTTTAAGTATTATATAGCGGTTTAATGGTTTATGTATTTAAGAATTTACTGATTTAACTATATATGCATTTAGTGGTTTATATGTTTTATTTAAAAAATAAAATAACAAAATATTTATTTTTGTTTTTTTTTGATATTTTAAAAGGTTATAACCTTTCAAAATATTAAAATTTTAAAACTATTTTTCAAAAGTGAATACAATATTTAGTTATAATAATTATTAAATTTATATATCATATAAATTCAATATAAACATTTTTATTGATAAATATTCTAATAATGATCAAAAAATAAATTAGTAATCTATTATTAATAAGTTAGATATCAATTAAAATGTAATTACAAAACTTACAATGATTCAGAAACAAAACAAAATATATTACTATATAATATTTTTTTTGTTTTTAATTTTTTTTTCTTTTATTAAGTTTATCTATATTTTTTTGTTGAAAAATAATTTATATAAATTATATTTGTATAACTTATAATTTATTTGGTAATTAATATTTATTTATAAATTAACAAATAATAATTAAAATGGATATTTAAAATTATAATGAAAAATATAAAAATGATATTTATTATTTATTATTTAGGATATACATGTTTAAAAAATTTAATTATTTAGGGTTTTCGAGATTTAGAAGTTATTGATTTAAGTATTTAGGCATTTAATGGTTTATAAGTTTTATTCAAACAATGAAATAACAAAAAAATTATTTTTGATATTTTTTTCAAATTTTCAAAGATTATAACATTTGAAACTATAATAATTTTAAAATTTTTTAAAAATGTGAATAGAATATTTAGAAATAAGAAATATTATAATATATATAATATAAACTAAATATATACAATTTTATTGGTAGATATTATATCAATTATCAAAAAATAAATTAATAAACTATTATTAATATGCTAGATATAAATTAAAATATAATTAAAAAAACCTAAAATGATTCAAAATCAAAGTAAAATTTATTACTAAATAATAATTTTTTTTAGTTTTTGCATCATTTTATAAGCTTATATGTTTTTTTGATGAAAAATATATTATTTAAATTATATTTGTATCACTCATAATTTATTTTGTAATTAATATTTCTCTAAATTATTTAAATTATATTTAAGGTTTACGAGTTTAAAGGTTTAAGTATTTAGGGGCTTCGGGGTTTAGGAGTTTAGATATTTATGTATTTAATGGTTTATTAGTTTTATTTAAACAATGATTTAACAAAAAATTTATTTTTGTTTTTTTTTCTGATTTTTAAAGATTATAAACTTTGAAAATATAACAATTTTTAAATTTTTTTTATATGTGAATACTATATTTAGTTATGATAATCTTAATAATTATATATCATGTAAATTTAATATAAATAATTATATTGAAATATATTATATTAATGATCAAAAAATAAATTAATAATCTATTATAAATAAGATAGATATTAATTTAAATATATTTGCAAAACATAAATTTATTCAAAATCAACGTAAAATATATTAAAAAATAATACTTTCTTTGATGTTTTGCTTCTTTTTATAAGTTTATATTTTTTGTTATTAAAAGTAAATTATTTAAATTATATTTGTCTTCCTCATAATTTATTTTTAATTTATAATTCTATAAAAAATAAATTAATAAATAATTAAAATGAATATTTAAAATTATAATGAATACAAATAAAATAAAGATTTATTATTTATTATTAAGGATATACTAGTATAATGGTTTAAGTATTTTGGTGTTTTGGGGTTTAGTGATTTAAGTGTTTATGCCTTAAGCGATTTAGAGTTTTTATTTAAAGAAAGATAAAATAAAAAATTAATTTTTTTGATTTTTTTAATTTTTGAAGGTTATAACCTTTGAAAATATAATAATTTTTAATTTTTTTTAAATGTGAATATAATATTCAGTAATAATAATCTTAATACTTATATATAATATAAACTCAATATAAAGAATTTTTTTAATAGATATTATAATAATGATCAATAAAAAATTAATAAATTATTATTAATAAGAATGATATAAATTAAAATATAATTGCAAAATCTAAAATGATTCAAAATAAAAATAAAATATATTACTAAATAATAAATTTTTGTTTTTAAAATTTTGCCTCTTTTTATAAGGATATATATTTTTTTTGATGAAAAATAAATTATTTAAATTAGATCTTTCTCACTAATAATTTATTTTGTAATTAATATTTCTATAAAAATAAACTTATAAATAATTAAAATAAAAATTTAAAATTATACTTAATAAAAATTAAATTGAGATTTATGATTTTTTATTAATGTACATCTGTTTAATGGTTTAAGTATTTAGAGGTTTTGTCATTTAGGAGTTTAGCAATTTATGTTTTTAGGCATTTAGTAATTTATAGGTTCTATTTAAACAATATAATAACAAAAAAAAATTGTAATTTTTTCTCATCTTCATAGGTTATAACCTTTGAAAAAATAATAATATTTAAAATTTTTTGAAATGTGAATAAGATATTTAGTTATAATAATATTAATAATTATATATGATATAAATTCAATATAAACAATTTTTTGCATAGATAATATAATAATGATCAAAATATAAATTAAAAACTATTAATAAATAGATTGATATTAATTAAAAAATATTTACAAAACCCTAATTGATTCAAAATTAAAGTAAAATATATTACCGGATAACAATTTTTAATTTTTAAATTTTTACTTCTTTTACAAGCATATATTTTATTTGATTAAAAATAAACTAATTAAAATATATATGTCGCACTCATAATTTAATTTGTAATAAATATTTCTATAAAAATAAACTAATAAATAATTAAAATTATTATTTACAATTATAATAAATAGAAATAAAAATTAGATTTATTAATTATTAAGTAGTATATAGTGGTTTAATGGTTTATGTATTTCAGCATTATGAGGTTTAAGAGTTTACTGATTTAACTATGTATGCATTTAGTGGTTTATAGGTTTTATTAAAAAAATATAATAAGAAAAAAATTATTTTTATTATTTTTTGATATTTTCAAAGGTTATAACCTTTGAAAATATAATAATTTTTAAATTTTTTTTAAATGTGAATACAATTTTTAGTTATAATAATCATTATATTTATATATCATATATATTCAATATAAACAATTTTATTGATAAATATTCTAAAAATGATTAAAAAATAAATTAATAATCTATTTTAATAAGATAGATATCAATTAAAATATAATTACAAAACCTAAAATGAATCAGAAGAAAAGCAAATTATATTACTATATAATAATTTTTTTTGAATTTTTTATTTCTTTTAAAAAGTTTATCAATAATTTTTTGATGAAAAATAATTTATATAAATTATATTTGTCTAACTCAATTTATTTTTTAATTAATATTTATATATAAATAAACAAATAAATTAATAAAATGAATATTTAAAATTATAATAAAAAAATGAGATTTATTATTTATTATTTAGGGATGCCGGTTTAATCTAAATTAGATCTATCTCACAAATAAAAATTTATTTGGTAATTAATATTTCTAAAAGATAAATTGATAAATAATTAAAATAAAAAAGTAAAATTATACTGAATAAAAATTCAAATGAGATTTATTATTTTTTATTATTGTATACCAGTTTAATGACTTAAGTATTTAAATGTTTTATCATTAGGAGTCTAGCGATTTATGTTTTTAGGCTTTTAGTGGTTTATAGGTTTTATTTACAAAAATAAAATAAAAAAAAATTCTATACTTTTTTATAATTTTCATAGGTTATAACATTTGAAATATAATAATATTAAAATTTTTATGAAATTTTAATACAATATTTTGTTATAATAATATTGCTAATTATATATCATCTAAATATTATATAAATATTTTTAATGATAGATATTATAATAATGATCAAAAATTAAATTTATAAACTATTAATATTAAGATAGATATTAATTAAAAAATATTTACAAACCCAAATTGATTTAAAATTAAATAAACTTATATTACTTGATAAAAATTTTTAATTTTTAAATTTATACTTCTTTTATAAGCGTATATTTTTATTAGATAAATAATATATTATTTAAATTATATGTGTCCCACTCATTTTTATTTTGTAATAAATATATCTAAATAAATACACTAATAAATAATTAAAATGAAAATTTAAAAATATAATAAATAGCAATAAAAATTAGATTTATTAATTATTAAGTAGTATTTAGCGGTTTAATGGTTTATGTATTTAGGCATTACGGGGTTTAGGAGTTTACTGATTTAACTTTATATGCATTTAGTAGAGCTGCTCATGGGACTCGGAGATTCACCACCCTACCCGAAGCCTTGTCCCAAAAGAATCGGGACTGAGAAAATCCGTTGACTTTGACATTTTAATTCCCATTCTGTCACGAATTTTTTCTTTTGGGATGGTTCCGGATCTTAAGCAAGATCCATCCAGAGAATTGTCCCGTCCTAAAAAACCTATACTAGAACCATGAATATATATATATATATATAACCTGAAGATGCCACCGATTTAGCTACTGCCCATCTAATTCCGACGCACCTATTTTTTTTCAGAAAAGTTCCAGGCCACCTCACGCCATTCCAGCTGTGTTCAGTAAGGTCCAGCCCTTGTCCGTCGCACTTTTGGTTGCCTGCACTGTGTCTCAGATGCCACCAGCCTTTTGGTTTGTTTTTCTGACGAGAATTGAGTGATTAATATTTATTATTATGTGTCTCAGTCAGTTTTGTTGAGTATTGGTTGTGGTGTTGTGGTTGGGCCGAATGTGTTATAGTCAGTTTTGTAGAGCATGCTTGTTTGAAATATTTATATGTATTTATGCTTAACATATCATATTAATTAATGACAATGTAAGATGGCACAATCCAGCGGTAAACGAAAAATATAATAAATTGAAGATGATCACATCTCAAATGATCAAAGTACTAATAAATCTAATTATCATACTTTCACGAACCCTCCTATTGTTACGGCAGGTTCTTCAATTCCAATTGTAAAAGAAAGTCAAGGTACATCTGAACCTCAAGCTCATAAAAAGTATAAGTCTACTATTTTGGAAACTTATGAGATATTAGTTGATTCAGAGGGAAATGAAACTGGTAGGGTAGTTTGTATATGGTGTAGGAAAGAATATTTGGCAAAAAGTGATCAAGGTACTTCAGGTTTATGAAAATACTTGAGAGAGACTTGTAGGAAATTTCGACACAAAAAAGAATTAATAGAAGCTCACAAAGGTAAAGACAAGTCACAATCTTTGTTGAGTTTCACTAAAGGTACTAGTTAAAAGGATAATAAATTAACTTGTTGGCTATTTGATCAACAACTAGTTAGAGAGGCTTTGGTGGAAATGATCATAAAAGATGATTTGCCTTTTTGTTTTGTTGAGAGGGATGAGTTTAAGGAGTTTTGTGAAGTTAGTGTGCCTCAATTTAAAATTCCATCTAGGCACTCTATATTGTGGGATTGTTTTCTTTGTTTGTGAAGGAAAAGAAAAAATTATTTTATAGCATATCATCTCATTGTTGTAGAGTTTCATTGACTACCAACACTTGGACTAGCATTCAAAATTTCTCTTATATATGTTTGACTGTTCATTTCATTGATTCTCAATGAAATATGCATAAAAGGCTTTTGAACTTTTGTGTAATTAAAAGTCATTCTGGAGTTAATATTAGAAATGCTATTGACTTTTGCATGAATGAATGGGGTTTGAGAAAGTTGATGTGCATTACTGTTGACAATGCATCAAATAATGATGCTGCAGTTGAATAATTGAAAAAAAGGCTTGTAAAGAAAAGTGTTGTACCTTTGAGAGGCGAGCATTTTCATATGAGATGTTGTGCTCATATCCTAAACTTAATTGTCATAGATGGCATTGCAGTAGTTGAGGGTTCTATTCAAAAAATTAGAGGTGTGGAGAATTATGTGAGGAGCAATTCTATAAGATTAGATATGTTTAGGTTATGTGTTGAATAAGCAAACTTGACATATGGATCTTCATTGAAATTATATTGTCCTACAAGATGGAATTTAACTTATTTAATGCTACAAATTGATATAAAATATCAAAAAGAATTTTAATAAGTTGGAGGACAAAGACAAAAGGTTTTTGAAAGAGTTTGGTTCAAACGTTCCAACTGAGAGAGACTGAACAAACGCCAAAATTTTGGCTTGTTTCTTGAAAACTTTTTATGAGGTAACTTGTAAATTTTATGGCTCATTATATTCTACCTCTAGTGTTTATTTTCCTGAGATTATTCGAATTTTGAAAAAAAATTGAGCTTTTGAAAATAGTAGAGATACAATGGTGTCTGAAATGGGTATGAAAATGAGGCATAAATTCAACAAATATTGGGGTTCTCTTCAGTCAACAAATATTATGCTTTTTGTAGCAGTAGTGTTGGATCCTAGATATAAGCTCAAATATCTCAAGGTTAAGTACACTTAGCATTATGGAGAGGAATTTGCTAAAAATGTGGTGAAAAAGTTTATAAATGCTTTAAATGAGATGATGGATGATTATAAAGATTTAAATGAAGATGAATCAAAAGAAGATAATTTTTCTTCTACTGTGTTTAACAAAAATGATGATTTCTTTGATGGTAGTGATACTTATGTTGCTGATTTTTTTTGTTGAATTGGAGAATGAACAAGAAGTTGCAGCTTTGGAAGTGTTAGATAGGTACTTGGAAAACAAACTTGAAAAAAATAGAATTGATTTTTATCTTCTAAACTTGTGGAAGGTAAATGAGATTAGGTATCCTTCTTTGGCAAATGTAGCAAGGGATGAATTGGCTATCCAAGCATCTACTATGGCCTATGAATCTACATTTAGCACTGGGAGGAGAACTTTAGATAAACTTAGGAGTTCTTTAACACCTATTACAGCTGAAGTTCTCATATGTCTACAAAATTGGTTGAGAAGCTCAAACAAACCTATTGAAATTGAAGAATTAGTTCAAGACCTTAATGATAATGAATCAGGTTAGTATACAAATCTTGTAAATTTTAATTTCACTTTTACTTATTTTATTCATTCAATTTAATAAAAATATGGTTAAATTACAATTTTCAGAAAGGTCACAAGATTCAAATATTCTTCCAACTATAGTTGTCCAACTAAATTTGGAATGGGTGTATTAAATTTTATAAGGTAATATTTTGTTTTTTTATTACTCTTTCATCTTAGAAATTTATGTGTACATGATTAACATGTTTTCATCTTTGGTTGTCCATCTACGGTGGAGGAAGAAAAGGGAGGAGTTGTAGAAGAGATAATTAATTGGGTTCGGATTTTCGTTGCAGTTCCAGGACGGACATTTGAAATGATTATTATCATGGTAGTTATTAGTTGTATTTTTTTGTTATATTAAGCTGCCTAATTTTAGCAATTACTTAAGTAGTAATTGCGGCTACCAATGTTTGTGGTAATCTTTAGCTATTCCTTAATATTTTGAGTAATTATTTAAAATATGTAGTATTGCTATTATGGTTAACTTTGACTCTGCTGAACAAAGCCAACTTGTGAAAAAATAAAGAACCAAATTAAGCACACAACTCGGTCCCTCTCTATTTAACATTTATATCCTTTTCTGCAGATCAAATCTTTTGACAAGGTAATGGAACTCGTTTGCGGTATTCATCCTATTTGACAAAGAAAAATTGGCCCAATTTGAGTTTGAAACATACAGAACTAAGGAATGATAAATTGAACAACAAAAGGTTTCGACATGAACTAATTTGGCCGGTTTGAAGAAAATAAATTGAAAAAAATGTCCTAGCTCTATTCCATCCCAGAACTATTTTCTCCTACCCAAAATGCTCGATCTACGTTGCGTCCCATCCTGATATTTTCAACCTATGGAATGGGTCTGGATCTTCAAAACAAAATCTATGAACTGTGGGAAGGGACTAGAGATTTGTAATCCCCATTCCGTCCCGTCCCATGAGCACCCCTAGCATTTAGTGGTTTATAGGTTTTATTTAAAAAAGAAAATAATAAAAAATTTATTTTTATTATTTTTTGATATTTTCAAAGGTTATAACCTTAGAAAATATAATAATTTTTAATTTTTTTTCAAATGTGAATACAATTTTTAGTTATACTAATCATTATATTTATATATTATATAAATTCAATATAAACAATTTTATTGATTAATATTCTAATAATAATCAAAAAATAAATTAATAATCCATTAATAATAAAATAGATATTAATTAAAATATAATTACAAAACTTAAAATGATTCAGAAGCAAAGAAAAATATATTACTATATAATAATTTTTTGTTTTTGAATTTTTTTTTCTTTTAATAAGTTTATCTATATTTTTTTTGATGAAAAATAATTTATATAAATTATATTTGTCTAACTCATAATTTATTTTGTAATTAATATTATTATATAAATAAATAATTAATTAATTAAAATGAATATTTAAATTATAAAAAAAAATGAGATTTATTATTTACTATTTATTATGTAGGGATACAAGTTTAATTTAAATTAGATCCATCTCACTAATAATTTATTTTGTAATTAATATTTCTATAAATATAAACTGATAAATAATTAAAATATAAATTTTAAATTATATTGAATAAAAATTAAAATGAGATTTAAGATTTATTATTAATGTATACCAATTTAATAGTTTAAGTATTTAGAGGTTTTGTCGTTAGAAGGTTGGCGATTTATGTTTTTAGGCATTTAGTGGTTTATAGGTTTTATATAAAAAAATAATATAATAAAAAGATTTTCTATAATTTGTTACCATTTTCATAGGTTATAACCTTTGAAAATATAATAATATTTAGAATTTTTTGAAATGTGAATACAATATTTAGTTATACTAATATTAATAATATTATATATCATATAAATTCAATATAAAAAATTTTATTGATAGATAATATAATAATCATCAAAAATTAAATTAATAAACTATTAATAAAAAGATAGAAATTAATTAAAAAATATTTACAAAACCCAAAATTGATTCAAAATTAAAGTAAAATATATTACTAGATAATAATTATTAATTTTTAAATTTTTACTTCTTTTAGAATGGTATATTTTTTTATTAAAAATAAATTAATTAAATTATATTTGTCGCACTCATACTTTATTTTGTAATAAATATTTCAATAAAAATAAACTAATAAATAATTAAAATGAATATTTAAAATTATAATAAATAGAAATAAAAATTAGATTTATTAATTATTAAGTAGTATATAGCAGTTTAATGGTTTAGGTATTTAGCATTATAGGGTTTAAGAGTTTACTGATTTAACTGTGTATGCATTTAGTGGTTTATAAGTTTTATTTAAGAAAAAAAATAAAAAAAAATTATTTTAATAATTTTTAATAACTCCTAAATCTCGAAAATCCTAAATAGATACTTTTTTTAAACCGGTATACCCTAAATAATAAATAATAAATCTCAATATTATTTTTTCATTATAATTAAAAATATTCATTTTAATTATTTATTCATTTATTTTTATAAAATTATTAATTACACAATAAATTGAGTTAGACAAGTATAATTTATATAATTATTTTTCATCAAAAAAATATAGATAAACTTTTTAAAAGAAAAAAAATTCAAAACAAAAAATAATTATATAGTAATATATTTTGCTTTGTTTCTGAATCATTTTAGGTTTTGTAATTATATTTAATTTGATATCTATCTTATTAATAATAGATTATTAATTTATTCTTTGATCATTATTAGAATATTTATCAATAAAAATATTTATATTGAATTTATATGATATATAAATATAATGATTATTATAACTAAATATTGTATACACTTTTGAAAAAAATTTAAAAATTATTATATTTTAAAAATTTATAACATTTGAAAATATTATAAAATAATAAAAATATATTTATTGTTATTTTATTTTTTAAATAAAGCATATCAACCACTAAAAGCCTAAAAACATAAATTGATAAACTCATAAACGATAAAACCTCTAAATATTTATTCTATTAAACTGGTATAGATTAATAATAAATCTTAAATCTAATTTTTAATTCTATTTATTATAATTTTAAATATTCATTTTAATTATTTATTAGTTTATTTTTATTAAATATTTATTACAAAATAAATTATGAGTGCCACAAATATAATTTACAAAATAAATATGCATATAAAAGAAGTAAAAATTTAAAAAATTTTAAATTGTTATCCAGAAATATATTTTACTATAATTTTGAATCAATTTGGGTTTTGTAATTATTTTTTAATTAATATCTATCTTAATATCAATAGTTTATAAATTTAATTTTGATCATTATTATAATATATATCAATAAAATTTTTTATATTGAATTTATCTGATATATAATTATTAATATTATTATAACTAAGTATTGTATTCACATTTTAAAAAATTTTAAATATTATTATATTTTCATAGGTTATAACCTATGAAAATGAGAAAAAATTATAGAATTTTTTTTTGATATTTTATTTTTTTAAATAAAACGTATAAACCACTAAAAGCCTAAAAACATAAATCGCTAAAATCCTAAATTTAAAAACCTATAAATACTTAATCCATTAAACTAGTATACAAGTAATAATAAATCATAAATCTAATTTTTAATTTTATTCTGTATAATTTTAAATTTTTTTTTAATATTTATCAGTTTATTTTTATAGAAATATTAATTAAAAAATAAATTATTAGTGAGAAATATCTAATTTAAATTAAACTGGTATCCCTAAATAATAAATAATAAATCTCATTTTTTTGATTAAAATTTTAAATATTCTTTTTAATTATTTATTTGTTTATTTTTATAAAAATATTAATTACAGAATAAATAATGAGTTAGACAAATAATATTTATATAAATTATTTTTCATCAAAAAAATATACATAAACTATTTAAAAGAAAAAAAAATTCAAAAAAAAATTATTATATAGTAATATATTTTGCTTTGCTTTTGAATCATTTTCGGTTTTAAAATTATATTTTAATTCATATCTATCTTATTAATAATAGATTATTAATTTATTTTTTGATCATTATTATAATATTTATCAATAAAATTGTTAATATTGAATTTATATGATATATAAATATAATGATTATTATAACTAAAGATTGTATTCACTTTAGAAAAAAATTTAAAATTTATTGTATTTTGAAAGGTTATAACCTTTGAAAATAACAAAAATAATTTTTTTTATTTTATTTTTTAAATAAAACATATAAACCACTAAATGCATATATAGGTAAATCAGTAAACTCCTAAATACATAAACAATTAAACCGCTATATACTACTTAATAATAAATAAATCTAATTTTTTATTTATTTATTATAATCTTAAATAGTGATTTTAATTATTTATTAGTTTATTTTTATAAAATATTTATTACAAAATAAATTATGAGTGCAACAAATATAATTTAAATAATTTATTTTTAATCAAAAAAAATATATACAGTTGTAAAAGAAGTAAAAATTTAAAAATTAAAAATTATTATACAGTAATTTATTATAGTTTAATCTTGAATCGATTTGGGTATTGTATATAATTTTTAATTAAAATCTATCTTATTATTAATAGTTTTTTAATTTAATTTTTAATCATTATTATATTATCTATCAATAAAATTGTTTATATTGAATTTATATGATATATAATTATTAATATTAAAATAACTAAATATTGTATTCACATTTAAAAAAATTTTAAATATTATTATATTTTCAAAGGTTATAACTTGTGAAAATTAGAAAAAATTACAAATTATTTTTTTGTTATTTTATTGTTTAAATAAAACCTATAACCGACTAAATGCCTAAAAACATAAATTGCTAAACTCCTAAACGACAAAACCTCTAAATACTTAAACCATTCAACATGTGTACATTAATAAAAAATCATTAATCTCAATTTAATTTTTATTAAGTATAATTTTAAATTTTTATTTTAATTATTTATCATTTTATTTTTATAGAAATATTATTAAAAAATAAATTATTAGTGAGATAGATCTAATTTAAATAATTTTTTTTTTCAAAAAATATATATATCCTAATAAAAAGAGGCAAAATTTTAAAAACAAAAATTTATTATTTAGTAATATATTTTATTTTGATTTTGAAACATTTTAGATTTTGTAATTATATTTTAATTTATATCATTCTTATTAAATATAGTTTATAAATTTATTATTGATCATTATTATAATATGTATTAATAAAATTATTTATATTGAGTTTACATTTTATATAATTATTAAGATTATTATAACTAAATATTAATTCACATTTTAAAAAAATTAAAAATTATTATATTTTGAAAGGCTATAACCTTCAAAAATTAAAAAAAAACAAAAAATTAAATTTTTTGTTGTTTCATTCTTCAAATAAAAACTTTAAATAACTAAAGGCCTAAACACTTAAATCACTAAACCCCAAAACACCTAAATACTTAAACCATTAAACTTGTATATCCTAAATAATAATTAATAAATCTTTATTTTATTTGTATTCATTATAGTTTTAAATATTCATTTTATTTATTTATTAGTTTATTTTTATAGAATTATAAATTAAAAATAAATTATGAGGAAGACAAATATAATTTAATTAATTTACTTATAATAAAAAAAATATAAACTTATAAAAAGAAGCAAAACATCAAAAAAATTATTATTTAGTATTATATTTTACGTTGATTTTGAATAAATTTATGTTTTGCAAATATATTTTAAAAAATATATATGTTATTAATAATAGTTTATTAATTTATTTTTTGATTATTAATATATGATCTATCAATATAATTGTTTATATTGAATTTACATGATATATAATTATTAAGATTATCAAAACTAAAAATAGTATTCACACATAAAAAAAATTTCAAAATTATTAAATTTTCAAAGGTTACATTTGTAGATGACAAAAAATAACAAAGATAAATTTTTTGATATATCATTGTTTAAATAAAACTTATAAACCATTAAATACCTAAACACATAAATCTCTAAACTCCTAAACCCCGAAGCTCCTAAATACCTAAACCTTTAAACTCGTAAACCTTAAATATAATTTAAAAAATATATTGAAATATTAATTACAAAATAAATTATGAGTGATACAAATATAATTTAAATAATTTATTTTTAATCAAAAAAATATACAAGCGTATAAAAAGAAGCAAAAATTTAAAAACAAAAATTATTTTTTAGTAATAAATTTTACATTGTTTTTGAATCATCTCAAGTTTTTTAATTATATTTTAATTTATATCTATCATATTAATAATACCATATTAATTTATTTTTTGATAATTGATATCATATCTATCAATAACATTGTTTATATTTAGTTTATAATATATATAATTATAATGATTCTTAGTACTAAATATTGTATTCACATTTTTAAAAAAAGTTAAAATTATTATATTTTCAAAGTTTATAACCTTTAAAAATGTGAAAAAATATCAAAAATATTTTTTTTGTTATTTTATTGTTTAAATAAAACCTATAAACCACTAAATGCCTAAAAACATAAATCACTAAATAAATATAAAAATTATTATATTTATAAATGTTATACCTTTCAAAATTGATAAAAAATTTGAAAAATAATTCTATTATTATTTCATTATTTAAATAAAACATATAAACTACTAAATGCCTAAACACATAAATCATTAAACTCCTAAACTCCTAAATACTTAAACCATTAAACCGGTATACCCTAAATAATTAATCATAAATCTCATTTTTATTTGAATTCATTATAATTTTAATATTCATTTTAATTATTTATTAGTTTATTTTAATAGAAATATTAATTGCAAAATAAAATTATCAATGAGACAAATATAATTTAAATAATTTATCTTCATCAAAAAAATTTATAAGCTTATAAAAAGAATCAAAAATTTAAAAATAAAAAATTATTCTTTAGTAATATATTTTACTTTGATTTTGAATCGTTTTAGGTTTTGCAAATATATTTTAAATAATATCTATCTGAATTAATAATAGTTTATTAATCTATCTTATAATCATTATTATAATATCGATCATTATAATTATTTTTATTAAATTTACATGATATTTAATTTTTATGATTATTATAATTAAATATTATATTAACATATGAAAAAAAAATTAAAAATTATAATATTTTCAATGGTTATAACCTTGAAAATGAGAATAGATCATAAAAATAATTTTTTTGTTATTTAATTATTTAAATAAAACCTATAAACCACAAAATACCTAAATACTTAAATTACTAAACTCCTAAACCCTGATACTACTACACCAAACACACATAGCAACGGACCACAGTACACACATGCACATATTCTTGTCCATTTTGGTGTAGCATTTAGAGGGGCCAGCAAGTCCTGGAATCAGCCAGAAGTATGGGCCACCACCTCGTAGAGGGCCCAACTAGCAAGCCATATTTTTTTTTAAATAATACATATAAACCTCTAAATGCATACACATTTAAAACAGTAAACTCATAAACCCCGTAATGCAAAAATACATAAACCATTAAACTACTATATATTACTTAATAATTAATAAATCTAATTTTTAATTCTATTTATTATAATTTTAAATATTCATTTTGATTATTTATTAGTTTATTTTTATCGAAATTTTTATTACAAAATACATTATGAGTGCGACAAATATAATTTAAAAAATATATATGCTTATAAATGAAGTAAAAATTTAAAATTAAAAATTGTTATCCATAAGTATATTTTACTATAATTTTGAATCAATTTAGGGTTTTGTAATAATTTTTTATTTAATATCTATCTTAATATCAATAGTTTATGAATTTAATTTTGATCATTATTATAATATATATCAATAAAATTATTTATTAAATTCATATGATATATAATTATTAATATTATTATAACTAAGTATTGTATTCACATTTCAAAAAATTTTAAATATTATTATATTTTCAAAGGTTATAACCTATGAAAATGAAAAAAAATTATAAATGAGATAAAATTTTTTAAGTTATCATCTATTAAAATGAGATAAAATCACAAAAATAAATTTTTTGTTATTTTATTGTTTATATAAAAACTATAAACATCTAAATGCCTAAATGCTTAAATCATTAAACTCCTAAACCCCAAAACCCTTAAATACTTAAACATTTAAACCATCTTTAAATGTTTAAGTATTTATAAATAATATATAAATATCTATCAATAAATAATAGTTTATTAATTTATTTTTTGATATTTATTATATTTATATTTATATTTAGTTTATTAATATCTATCAATAAAATTGTTTATTTTTAATTTACATGATATATAAGTACTAAGTTTATTATAACTAAATATTGTATTCACATTTAACAAAATTTTAAAATTATTATATTTATAAAAGTTATAACCTTCAATATTGATAAAAAATTTGAAAAATAATTTTTCTGTTATTTCATTATATAAATAAAACATATAAACTACAAAATGCCTAAGCACTTAAATCACTAAACTCCTAAACTCCTAAATAATTAAACCATTAAACTAGGTATTCCTTAAATAATTAATCATAAATCTCATTTTTATTTGTATTCATTATAATTTTAATATTCATTTTAATTAATTTGTTAGTTTATTTTTATAGAAATATTAATTGCAAAATAAAATTATGAATGAGACAAATTTAATTTAAATAATTTATCTTCATCAAAAAAATTTATAAGCTTATAAAAGAATCAAAAATTTAAAAATAAAAAATTATTATTTAGTAATATAGTTTACTTTGATTTTGAATCATTTTAGGTTTTACAAAAATATTTTAATTAATTTCTATCTTATTAATAATAGTTTATTAATCTATTTTATGATAAGTATTATAATATCGATCTATACAATTATTTATATTGAATTTACATGATATTTAATTTTTATGATCATTATAATTAAATATTGTAATAACATATGAAAAAAATTAAAAATTATAATATTTTCAATGGTTATAACCTTGAAAATAAGAAAAAATCATAAAAATAATTTTTTTGTTACTTAATTATTTAAATAAAACCTATAAACCACAAAATACCTAAATAATTAAATTACTAAACTCCTAAACCCTGATACTACTGCACCACAAACACATAATGACGGACCACAGTACACACAGTGCACATATTCTTGTCCATTTTGGCATAGCATTTAGAGGTGCCAGCAAGTCCTGGAAGCAGCCAGAAGTATGGGCCACCAGTTTGTAGAGGGACCCAATAGAAAGCTGGGATGATAACATTTAGACAACTGACGAGACTGAGCAAAGTGTCGGGAGTAAACCCAGGAGTAGCTAGGAGTGGGTCCTACTAGCCCTATCAGGCAGCATAGAGGGCCACCCAACTGTCGCCTAATAGGAGTAGCAGCTAATCCATATGATTAATTGGAGAGCCTGAAAAATCCGAAGCATCACAAAGTAGGGCAAGTAAGCAATGGAGTCCAGACCAGCCATACGGGAGAAAAAGATTCAAACTTGTAGTTTATGTTTGTAGTCTTATTTGTATTTTGGACTTTGTATGCACCATGTACTTGTAGAGATGGATCATGACATATTCACACACACAATCTTGTATGTTCTCTATGTAGCATGCAATGAGGGCTACTAGAGCCATGAGTATCTCTAAGTGGGGCCCACTAATGCATTTTATAAATACACATTAGGCGATGCTTAACTCCCAGGAGCAGAAGACCCATCTTTATAACATTTTGTAATTTTACTTGTATTCTAGCTTAGTTGTACGCGTAGATAATTAGACTATGAGATGGACCTCATCACACATGCACACCGATGCATGCATATTTTTTGATATTTTGTCTGTGCAACATAAAGCCACTTCTTTGAGCTCTAGGAGGAAGCATTCTAACCCAGGAGATACCCTTTTGAGGATCATTAGAGCAAAAGAATGTGGAATTTGAAGGTGAGAATGAATTGACAAAGTGCCATAGTTATGGACATGTGGATTTATGGGTATTCAATTTTACATGTATTCCATTGCATAGCAATAACATAGGCAAATGCTTGATGCTGCATGTCACAAACATGCAAAATCTTATTTTTGCATAGTTTTAATATGGTGCATCATTCAGGTTCCTCCTAAAGGCTTGGACAAATCTGAATTGAAATGATGGAGTGTGCACAATGACTCAATGCCAACTCTAAAGTTTGGGAATGCTAGGTGATTTTAGTTGTATTTGTACGCTTGGAATTATTAGGCATTATGATTTTTTATGTATTTTATTCATAGAATTATTAAGGTGCATATGATTTGTTGGGCTGGCCTAAATTAGTCAGCTTTTTAGTCTCTTGCAAGTTGTGTGCCTAAATGATAAATAAAGTGTGTATTTTCCAAAAAATAACAAAAAAAAAACCATAAAACCTAAACTTTAAATCCTAAACCATAAACAATAAACTATATCCCTGGTCCATAAACCCTAAATCTCATGTTTTGAACTTTTATAATCAAATGACTAAGTGTTAAAGTTAAATTGAAATTCACAACTTTTAGGAATGTCACAGATTTATCTTTTTGTATATGTAACACAAAGTCATGACTCAAGGGGTGAGTTATGGATTCAGTCGCTTTCTTGCTTTAGATTATTGTAGCATTAGCAATGGTCATGATTGTATATTTTGTCTCTAGAATACAAAATCATATCGATGAGAATATGTCATACCTTGTGTCTCTCTATTGAACATATTGTTATGGCACTAAGAATGATCATGAATACATATTTAATCACTATAATACTGGGTCATAGTATTGGATATGACCATAGCTTGTGCATTTTATATTTATATTGCAAAGTCATTGCACTAAAAATGATTGTAACTTTGGACATTCCTCGAGAGAAAAAATCATGACCCTAGAAAAAGTTAAAGCTCGAGTACTACTCTTTATAACATTCTTTAGCTAAAATTCTTGGGATTGGAAAAATCACTATTTCTTTTTCCTTTGATTTGTGACCTCAAGTGTCAATATGCAAAACTAATATTTTGAGCAATTATTAAAACCTTTTATACATTTGAATATGATTCATTTACACCTTTTTGGGTATTGTGAGATTGTATACATAACTCATTTAATATAAAAAGAAAGAAATGATACTTTTCATATCCATGAGGATATAAAAAAAGGCTTAAACATGCCAATAAAATAAATTTTTTGATTCTTCATTGAAAGAGAGCCCATACTTCTTGCCATGCTAAACCACCTCAGAAGTAATTTGTACTAATAGGCTACAAGGTGGTTATTTTTTTAGAGGTGAACTATGTTTAAAAAAATTGCTTTGAGTGTGAGCATGAGAGATATTTTAGAAGAAATTACAATAATTAATATAAATAGCATCCTCAACAACTAGTTATTTCAACACATAGGGGTACAGCTTTGGTTTAGTCTGTTAGCGTACATGAGTCAAATTACATTTGATAGCCCAGTGATTCAACATCAAATATGATGAGACATAATAGAGATAAAGTAAAAGCTCCTATTATTTTGGTTAGAGCTTTAACAATCATTCTAGAGTTGAGAGAGGAACAAAATAAATTATTTTAATTATTAATGATAATTTTAATTTTTATTTTAATTATTTATCAGTTTACTTTTATAGAAATATTAATTAAAAAATAAATTATTAGTGATACAGATCTAAATTCAATTAAACTGTATATCCTAAATAATAAAGAATAAATCTCATTTTTTTTTCATTTTAATTTTAAATATTCAAATTTAATTATTTATTGGTTTTTTTTATATAAATATTAATTACAAAATAAATTATAAGTTACAAAAATATAATTTATATAAATTATTTGTCATCAAAATAATATAGATAAACTTTTTAAAAGAAAAAAATTTCAAAACAAAAAATTATTATATAGTAATATATTTTGCTTTTCTTCTGAATCATTTTAGGTTTTGTAAATATATTTTAATTGATATCTATCTTATTAATAAAAGATTATTCTGTTATTTTTTGATAATTATTAGAATATTTATCAATAAAAATGTTTATATTGAATTTATATGATATGTAAATATAATGATTATTATAACTAAATATTGTATTCACTTTTTAAATAATTTTTAAAATTATTATATTTTCCAAGGTTATAACATTTGAAAATCTGAAAAAATAAAAAAAATAAATTTTTTGTTATTTCATTTTTTAAATAAAACCTATAAACCACTAAATGCATACATTGTTAAATCAGTAAAGTCCTAGAGGCCGTAATGCATAAATACATAAACTATTAAACTATTATATACTACTTAATAACTAAGAAATCTAATTTTTATTTCAATTTATTATAATTTTAAATATTCATTTTAATTATTTATTAGTTTATTTTTATATAAATTTTTATTACAAAATAAACTATGAGTGTGACAAATAAAATTTAAATAATTTATTTTTAATAAAAAAAATATATACGCTTATAAAAGAAGTAATAATTTAAAAATTAAAAATTATTATCCAATAATATTTTGTACATTAATTTTGAATCAATTTGGGTTTTGTAAATATTTTTTAATTAATACCTATCTTATTATTAGTAGTTTATTAATTTAATTTTTGATCATTATTATAATATCTATCAATAAAATTGTTTATATTGAATTTATATGATATATATTTATAAAAATTATTATAACTAAATATTGTATTCTCATTTCAAAAAATTTTAAATATTATTATATTTTCAAAGGTTATAACCAATGAAAATGACAAAAAATTACAAATTATATTTTTATAATTTTATTATTTAAATAAAACCTATAAACCACTAAATGCTTAAAAACATGAATCTCTAAACACCTATACGGCAAAACCTTTAAATACTTAAACTATTAAATTGATATACATTAATAATAAATCATAAATTTTATTTTAATAAATTTTTGTTTTTAAAATTTTGCCTCTTTTTATAAGCATATATTTTTTTTGATAAAAAATAAATTATTTAAAATAGATCTGTCTCACTAATAATTTATTTTGTAATTAAAATTTCTATAAAAATAAACTGATAAATAATTAAAATAAAAATTTAAAATTACACTTAATAAAAATTAAAATGAGATTTATGATTTATTATTAATGTATACCAATTTAATAGTTTAAGTATTTAGATGTTTTGTCATTTAGGAGTTTAGTGATTTATGTTTTTAGGCATTTAGTGGTTTATAGGTTTTATTTAAACAATAAAATAATAAAAAAAAATTGTAATTTTTTGTCATTTTCATAGGTTATAAATTTTGAGAATATAATAATATTTAAAATTTTTTCAAATGTGAATACCATATTTAGTAATAATAATTTTAATAATTATATATCATATAAATTCAATATAAATAATTTTATTGATAGATATTATAATAATGATCAAAGATTAAATTAATAAACTATTAATAATAAGAATGATATTAATTAAAAAATATTTAGATAACCCAAATTGATTCAAAATTAATTTAAAAAAATATTACTGGATAATAATTTTTAATTTTTAAAATTTTACTTCTTTTATAAGCGTATATATTTTTTTTGATTAAAAATAAATTATTTAAATTATATTTGTCGCACTCACAATTTATTTTGTAATAAATATTTATATAAAATAAACTTATAAATATTTAAAATGAATATTAAAAATAATAATAAATTAAAATAAAAATTAGATTTCTTAATTATTAAGTAGTATATAGCAGCTTAATGGTTTATGTATTTAGGCATTACGGGCCTTAGAGTTTACTGATTTTACTGTGTATGCATTTAGTGGTTTATAGGTTTTATTTAAAAATTAAAATAAAAAAATATTTATTTTTATTATTTTTTGATATTTTCAAAGTTTATAACATTTGAAAATATAATAATTTTTAAATTTTTTTAAAATGTGAATTCAATATATAGTTATAAGAATCATTATATTTATATATCATATAAATTCAATATAAACATTATTATTGATAAATATTCTAAAAATGATCAAAAGATAAATTAATAATCTATTATTATTATGATAGCTATCAATTAAAATATAATAAAAAAAATCTAAAATGATTCAAAAGTATTCAAATTATATTACTTTATAATAATTTATTGTTTTGAATTTTTTTTTTCTTTTAAAAAGTTTATCCATATTTTTTTGATGAAAATTAATTTATATAAATTATATTTGTCTTACTCATAATTTATTTCTTAATTAATATTTATGTAAAAATAAACAAATAAATAATTAAAATGAATATTTAAAATTATAATGAAAGAAATAATATTGAGATTTATTTTTTATTATTTTGGGTATACCAGTCTAATTTAAATTAGATTTGTCTCACTAATAATTTATATTATAATTAATATTTCTATAAAAATAAACTAATAAATAATTAAAATAAAAATTGAAAATTATACTGAATAAAATTAAAATGAGATTTATGAATTATTATTAATGTATACCAGTTTAATATTTTAAGTTTTGAAGGTTTTTTCATTTATGACTTTAGTGATTTATGTTTTTAGGCATTTAGTGGTTTATAGATTTTATTTAAACAATGAAATAACAAAAAAATTATTTTTGATATTTTTTCACATTTTCAAAGATTATAACATTTGAAAATATAATTATTTTTAAATTTTTTCCAATGTAAATATAATATTAAGTTATAATAATCCTAATAATTATAAGTCATTTAAATTCAATATAAATAATCACATTGCTAGTTATTTTAATAATGATCAAAAAAAATTTAATAAACCATTATTAATAATATAGATATTTTTTAAAATATATTTGTAAAATCTAAATTTATTAAAAATAAAAGTAAAATATATTACTAAATAATAATTTTTTTAATGTTTTACTTTTTGATAAGTTTATATTTTTGTTTTTAAAAATAAATTATTTAAGTTATATTTGTCTTACTCATAATTTATTTTGTAATTTATAATTCTATAATAATAAACTAATAAATAATTAAATGAATATTTAAAATTATAATGAATACCAATAATATTGAGATTTATTATTTATTATTCAGGATATACTGGTTTAATGGTTTTAGTATTTAGGTATTTTGTGGATTAGGAGTTTTGTGATTTAATTATTTAGACCTTTAGTGATTTATAGTTTTTATTTAAAGAATGAAAAAACAAAAAATTTAATTTTTTGATTTTTTTCATTTTTGAAGGGTGTAACCTTTGAAAATATAATAATTTTAATTTTCTTTAAATGTGAATATAATATTTAGTTATAATAATCTTAATAATTATATATAATGTAAACTCAATATAAATAATTTTATTAATAAATATTATAATTATAATCAATAAATAAAAAAATAAACTAGTATTAATAAGAATGATGTAAATTAAAATATAATTGTAAAATCTAAAATGATTTAAAATCAAAATAAGATATATTAATAAAAAATATTTTTTTATTTTTACAATTTTGCCTCTTTTTATAAGCATATATATTTTTTTGATCAAAAATAAATTATTTAAATTATATCTGTCTCACTAATAATTTATATTGTAATTAATATTTCTATTAAAATAAACTGATAATTAATTAAAATGAATATTTAAAATTATAATGAATACTAATAAAAATGAGAATTATGATTTATTATTTATACTATACTAATTTAATGTTTTGAGTATTTATGAGCTTCGGTGATTAGAAGTTTAGTCATTTTAGTATTTAGTCATTTAGTGGTTTATAGGTTTTATTTATATGATAAAAATAAAATTTTTTTTTTGATTTTTTTTGATTTTCAAAGGTTATAATCTTCGAAAAGAAAATAATATTTTAAATTTTATTGAAATGTGAATACCATGTATATTTATATTAATCTTACTAATTATATATCATATAAATTAAATATAAATAATTTTAATGATAGATATTATAATAATGATCAAAAATTAAATTAACAAACTATTATTAAAAATCTAAATATTAATTAAAATATATTTACATAACAAAAAATGATTCAAAATCAAATCAAAATATATTACTAAACAATAATATTTAATTTTTAAATTTTCCTTTCTTTTTTTAAGCTTATATTTTAAATATTCATTTTAATTATATATAAGTTTATTTTATATAAATATTTATTACATAATAAATTATGAGTGCGACAAATATAAATTAAATAATTTATTTTTAATTAAAAAAAAATATACGCTTATAAAAGAAGTAAACATTTAAAAATTAAAAATTATTATCCAGTAATATATTTTACTTTAATTTTGAATCAATTTGGGTTTTGTAAATATTTTTTAATTAATATCTATCTTATTCTTAATAGTTTATTAATTTAATTTTTGATCATTATTATAATATCTATCAATAAAATTATTTATATTGAATTTATATGAATATAATTATTAAAATTATTATAACTAAATATTATATTCACATTTCAAAAAAATTTAAATATTATTATTTTTACAAAGGTTATAACCTATGAAAATGACAGAAAATTACAAAATTTTATTTTTGTTATTTTATTATTTAAATAAAACCTATAAACCACATAATGCCTACAAACATAAATTACTAAACTTTTAAACGACAAAACTTCTAAATACTTAAATTATTAAACTGGTATACAATAATAATAAATCATAAATCTCATTTTAATTTTTATTAAGTGTAATTTTAAATTTTTATTTTAATTATTTATTAATTTAATTTTATAGAAATATTAATTACAATATAAATTATTAGTGAAAGAGATCTATGTTAAATAATTTATTTTTCAACAAAAAAATATATATGCTTATAAAAAGAGGCAAAATTTTAAAAACAAAAATTTATTATTTTGTCATATATTTTATTTTGATTTTGAAACATTTTAGTTATTGCAATTATATTTTAATTTAAATCATTCTTATTAATACTAGTTTATTAATTTATTTATTGATAATTATTATAATTTCTATTAATAAAATTAGTTATATTTAGTTTACATTATATATAATTATTAAGATTAGTATAACTAAATATTATATTCACATTTAAAAAAATTTAAAATTATTATATTTTCAAAGGTTATAACCTATAAAAATGTCAAAAAATTACAAATTTTTTTTTGTTATTTTATAGTTTAAATAAAACCTATAATCCACTAAATGCCCAAAAACATAAATCACTAAACTCCTAAATGACAAAACTTCTAAATACTTAAACTATTAAATTTGTATACATTAATAATAAATCATAAATCTCATTTTAATTTTTATTAAGTATAATTTTCAATTTTTATTTTAATTATTTATCAGTTTATTTTTATAGAAATTTTAATTACAAAATAAATTATTACTTAGACAAATCTATTTTAAATAATTTATTTTTTATCAAAAAAAATATATGCTTATAAAAAGAGGCATAATTTTAAAAACAAAAATTTATTATTTTGTAATATATTTTATTTTGTTTTTTAATCATTTTAGTTTTTGCAATTATATTTAATTTATATCATTCTTATTAATAATTATTTAATAATTTTTTATTGATCATTATTATAATATCTATTAATAAAATTATTTATATAGAGTTTACATTATATATAATTATTAAGAATATTATAACTAAATATATTAACATTTAAAAAAAATTAAAAATTATTATATTTTCAAAGGTTATAACCTTTAAAATTAAAAAAATCAAAAAATTAAATTTTTTATTCTTTCATTCATTAAATAAAAACTATAAATCACTAAAGTCCTGAACACTTAAATCACTAAAGTCCTGAACACTTAAATCACTAAACCCCAAAACACATAAATACATAAACCATTAAACTAGTATATACTGGATAATAAATAATAAATCTCAATTTTATTTGTATTCATTATAATTTTAAATATTCATTTTAATTATTTATTAGTTTATCTTTATAGAATTATAAATTAAAAATAAATTATTTGGAAGACAAATATAATTTAAATAATTTACTTTTGATAATAAAAAATATAAACTAATAAAAAGAAGCAAAACATTAAAATAAATTATTATTTAGTAATATAATTTATTTTGATTTTGAATAAATTTAGGTTTTGCAAATATATTTTAAATAATATCTATCTTATTAATAATACTTTATTAAATTTTTTTGATCATTATTATAATATCTTACATTGTAATTATTTATATTGAATTTAAATGACTTATAATTATTATGATTATTATAACTTAATAATATATTAACATTTGAAAAAAATTTAAAAATTATTATATTTTCTAATGTTATAACCATTGAAAATGTTAAAAAATATCAAAAATAGTTTTTTTGTTATTTCATTGTTTAAATAAAACATATAAACCACTAAATTCCTAAAAACACAAATCACTAAACTTCTAAACGACAAAACTTATAAATACTTAAACTATAAACTAGTTTACATTAATAATAATTCATAAATCTCATTTTAATTGGTATTCAGTATAATTTTTAATTTTTATTTTATTATTTAACATTTTATTTTTTTAGAAATTTTAATTACAAAATAAATTATTAGTAAGACAGATATAATTTAAATTAAACCAGTATACCCTAAATAATAAAGAATAAATATTATTTTTTTTCATTATAAATTTAAATATTCATTTTAATATTTATTTGTTTATTTTTATATAAATATTAATTAGAAAATAAATTATGAGTTATACAAATATAATTTATATAAATTATTTTTCATCAAAAAAATATAGATAAACTTTTAAAAAAAAAATTCTTAACAAAAAATTATTATCTTGTAATATATTTTGCTTTGCTTCTTAAGCATTTTTGGTTTTGTAATTTTATTTTAATTGATATCTATCTTATTAATAATAGATTATTATTTTATATTTTGATAATTATTAGAATATTTATCAATAAAATTATTTATATTGAATTTATATGAAATATAAATATAATGATTATTATAACTAAATATTAAATTCACTTTTGAAAAAAAATTAAAAATTATAATATTTTCAAAGGTTATAACCTTTGAAAATATTAAAAAATAATAAAAATAATTTTTTGTTATTTTAATTTTTAATAAAACCTATAAACCACTAAATGCATACACAATTAAATCAGTAAACTTCTAAACCACGTAATACCTAAATACATAAACCATTAAACCGCTATATAATACATAATAATTAATAAATCTAATTTATATTTCTATTTATTATAATTTTAAATATTAATTTTAATTATTTATTAGTTTATTTTTATAGAAATATTTAATACAAAATAAATTATGAGTGTGACAAATATAATTTAAATAATTTATTTTTAATCAAAAAAGAAATTTATGCTTATAAAATAAGTAAAATTTAAAAATTAAAAATTATTATTCAGTAATATATTTTACTTTAATTTTGAATCAATTTGGGTTTCCAAAATATTTTTTAATTAATATCTATCTTATTATTAATTGTTTATTAAATTAATTTTTGATCATTATTATTATATCTATCAATAAAATAATATATATATTGAATTTATATGATATAAAAATATAAATATAATTATAACAAATATTGTATTAACATATCAAAAAATCTTAAATTTTATTATATTTTCATGGGTTATAACCTCTGAAAATGAGAAAATATTACAATTTTTTTGTTATTTTATTTTTAAATAAAACCTATAAAATACTAAATGCCTAAAAACATAAATCTCTAAACTCCTAAATTTCAAAACCATTAAACTGTTTTACATTAATAATAAATCATAAATCTCATTTTAATTTTTATTCAGTATAATTTTAAATTTTTATTTTAATTATTTATCAGTTTATTTTTATAGAAATATTAATTATAAAATAAATTATTAGTGAGACAGCTCTAATTTAAATTAAAATAGTATTCCTAGATAATAAATAATAAATCTCATTTTTTTTATTATAATATTAAATATTCATTTTAACTATTTATTTTTTTATTTACATATAAATATTAATTACAAATAAATTGAGCTAGACAAAAATAATTTATATAAATTATTTTTCATCAAAAAATTTTAGATAAACTTTATTAAAAAAAAAAATTTTAAACAAAAAATTATTATATAGTAATATATTTTGCTTTGCTTCTGAATAATTTTAGGTTTTGTAATTATATTTTAATTGAGATCTAACTTATTAATAATAGATTATTAATTTATTTTTTTGATAATTATTAAAATATTTATCTATAAAATTATTTATATTGAATTTACCTGATATATAATTATTAAGATTATTATAACTAAATATTATATTTACATTTGAAAATAATTTAAAAATTATTATATTTTTAAAGGTTATCATCTTTGAAAATGAGATAAAATCACAAAAATAAATTTTTTGTTATTTTATTGTTTATATAAAACCTATAAACTACTAAATGCCTAAATGCTTAAATCATTAAACTCCTAAACCCAAAAACCAAAAAACACTTATATACTTAAACATTTAAACCATCTTTAAAGGTTTAAGTATTTATAAATAATATATAAATATCTATTAATAATTAATAGTTTATTAATTTGGTTTTTGATCATTATTATATTTATATTTATATTTAGTTTATTTATATCTATGAATAAAATTTTTTTATTTTTAATTTACATGATATATAATTATTAAGTTTATTATAACTAAATATTCTATTCACATTTGAAAAAAATTTAAAAATTATTATATTTATAAAGGTTATAACCTTCAAAATTGATAAAAAATTTGAAAAATAATTTTATTTTATTTCATTATTAAAATAAAACATATAAATTACTAAATGTTCTAAACACTTAAATCACTAAACTCTTAAACACCTAAATACTTAAACCATTAAACCGGTATACCCTAAATATATAATCATAAAACTAATTTTTATTTGTATTCATTATAATTTCAATATTCATTTTAATTATTTATTAGTTTATTTTTATAGAAATATTAATTGCAAAATAAAATTATGAATGAGACAAATATAAATTAAATAATTTATCTTCATCAAAAAAATTTATAAGCTTATAAAAAGAATAAAAAATTATTATTTAGTAATATATTTTAATTTGATTTTGAATCGTTTTAAGTTTTGCAAATATATTTTAATTAATATTTATCTTATTAATAATAGTTTATTAATCTATTTTATGATCAGTATTATAATATCAATCAATAAAATTATTTATATTGAATTTACATGATAATTAATTTTTATGATTCTTATAATTAAATATTGTATTAACATTTGAAAAAAAAATTAAAAATTATAATATTTTCAATGGTTATATCCTTGAAATGAGAAAAAATCATAAAAATAATTTTTTTGTTATTTAATTATTTAATTAAAACCTATAAAGCAAAAAATACCTAAATACTTAAATTACTAAACTCCTAAACCCTGATATTGTTGCACCACACACATATAGCAACGGACTATAGTACACATGTGCACATATTCTTGTCCATTTTGTGTAGCATTTAGAGGGGCCAGTAAGTCTTGGAAGCAGCCAGAATTATGGGCCACTAGCTTTTAGAGGGCCCCGCTAGCAAGCCGAGATGATAACAATCAGACAACTGACGAGAACAAGCAAAGTGGTCGGAAGTAAACCCAGGAGTAGCTAGGAGTGGGTCCCACTAGCCCTATCAGGCAGCATAGAGGGCCACCCAACCATCACCTAATATGAGTAGCGGGTAATCCATGATTAATTGGAGAGCTGACAAAATCTGAAGCATCACCATGCATAGCCAGTAAGTAATGGAGTCTAGACCAGCCACACCGGAGCGAAAGATTCAAACATGTAGTTTATTTTCGTAGTCTTATTTCTATTTTGGACTTTGTATGCACCATGTACTTATAGAGACGTATCATGACACACACACACACACACACAATCTTGTCTGTTCTCTATGTAGCATGCAATGTGGGCAACTGGACCCATGAGTATCTCTAAAGTAGGGCCTACTAATGCATTTTGTAAATACACATTAGGCGATGCTACACTTTCGGGAGCAGAAGACCCCTCTTTATAGTATTTTGTAATTTTTCTTGTATTCTAGCATGGTTGACGCATAGATAATTAGACTATGAGATGGACCTCATCACACATGCACACCGAGGCATGCATATTTTTTCATATTTTGTCAGTACAACATACAACCACTTCTTGGAGCTCGAGGAGGAAGCATTCTAAACCAAGAGATACTCTTTTGAGGGTCATTGGAGCAAAAGAATGTGGAATTCAGAGGTGAGAATGAATTGACAAAGTGCCGTAGATATGGACTTGTGGATTTATGGGTAATCAGTTTTACATGTATTCCATTGCATTGCAATGACATAGGCAAATGCTTGATGTTGCATGTCACACACATGTAAAATCTTATATTTGCATAGTTTTAATATGGTGCATCATTCAGGTTCCTCCAAAAGCCTTTGACAAATATGAATGGAAAGGACGCAGTGCCCATATTGACTCAATGCCAACTCTAAAGTCCAGGAATTCCAGGTGATTTTAGTTGTATTCGTATGCTTGGAATTATTAGGCATTATGTTTTTTTATGTATTTTATGCATAGAATCATTAAGGTGCATAGGATTTGGTGGGATGGCCTAAATTAGTTAGCTTTTTAGTCTCTTGTAATTTGTGTGCCTAAATGATAAATAAAGTGTGTATTTTCCAAAAAAAAACAAAAAAAAACCATAAACTCTAAACTTTAAATCCTAAACCTTAAACCATAAACTATAACCCTGATCCATAAACCATAAATCCTAAATCTCATGTTTTTCACTTTTATAATCAAATGACTAAGTGTTAAATTTAAATTGAAATTCTCTACTTTTAGGAATGTCACATATTTATCTTTTTGTATCTTTAACACAAAATCATGACTCAAGGGGTGAGTTATGGATTCAGTCTCTTCCTTGCTTTAGATTATTGAAGCATTAGCAATGGTCTTAACTGTATATTTTGTGTCTAGAACACAAAATTACATCGATGAGAATATGCCATAACTTGTGTCTCTCTGTTGAACATATTGTTATGGCACTAAGAATGATCATGAATACATATTTAATCACTATAATATTGGGTCACAGTATTGGATATGACCATAGCTTGTGCATTTTATCTTTATATTGCAAAGCCTTTGCACTAGGAATGATTGTAACTTTGGACATTCCTCAAGAGCAAAAGTCATGAACCTAGAAACAGTTAAAGCTCGGGTACTACTCTTTTTAACTTTCTATAGCTAAAATTCTTGGGATTGGAAATATAACTATGGCTTTTTCATTTGATTTGTGACTTCAAGTGTCAATATGCAAGACTAATATTTTGAGCAATGATTAAAACCTTTTATACATTTGAATATGATTCATTTACACCTTTTTGGGTATTATGAGCTTGCATACAAAACACATTTAATATAAAAAGAAAGAAATGATACTTTTCATATCCATGAGGATATTAAAAAAAAGGCTTAGACATGCCAATAAAATAAATTTTTTGATTCTTGATTGAAAGAGAGCCCATACTTCTTGCCCTGCTCAAACTGCCCTTGGGCTAGTTTGTTCTAATAGGCTACAAGGTGGTTATATTTTTAGATGTGAACTATGTTTTAAAAAAATTGCTTTGAGTGTGTGCATTAGAGATATTTTAGAAGAAATTACAATAATCAATATAGATAGCATCCTCAACAACTAGCTATTTCAACACATAGGGCTATAACTTTGGTTTAGTCTGTTAGCATACATGAGTCAAATTACCTTTGATAGCCCAGTGATTCAACATCAAATATTATGAGACATAATAGAGACAAAATAAAAGCTCCTATTATTTTGGTTAGAGCTTTAGAAATCATTCTAGTGTTGAGAGATGAACAAAATAAATTATTTTAATTATTCAGTATAATTTAATTTTTATTTTAATTATTTTTCAGTTTAATTTTAAAGAAATATTAATTACAAAATAAATTATCAGTGAGACAGATCTAATTTAAATTAAACCGGTATATCCTAAATAATAAATAATAAATCTCATTTTTTTTCATTTTAATTTTAAATATTCAAATTTAATTATTTATTTGTTTTTTTTATATAAATATAAATTACAAAATAAATTATGAGTTACACAAATATAATTTAAATAAATTTTTTTTCATCAAAATAATATAGATAAACTCTTTAAAAGAAAAAATAAATTTCAAAACAAAAAATTATTATATAGTAATATATTTAGCTTTGCTTCTGAATCATTTTAGGTTCTATAAATATATTTTAATCGATATTTATCTTATTAATAATACATTATTAAGTTATTTTTTCATATTTATTAGAATAATTATCAATAAAAATGTTTATATTGAATTTATATGATATATAAATATAATGATTATTATAACTAAATATTGTATTCACTTTTAAAAAAAATTTCAAAAATATCATATTCTCAAAGGTTATAAACTTTGAAAATGTGAAAAAATAAAATAAAATAAATTTTTTGTTTTTTCATTTTTTAAATAAAACCAATAGATCATTAAATGCTTACTTACTTAAATCAGTAAGCTCATAGATCCTGAACCCCCTAAATACATAAACCTTTTAACAGCTATATACTACTTAATAAATAATAAATCTCATTTTTATTTCTATTCATTATAATTTTAAATATTCATTTAATTATTTATAGTATAATTTTTTAGAAAAATTAATTACAAAATAAATTTGAGTGAGACAAATATTATTTAAATAATTTAATTTAATAAAAAATATATAAGCTTATAAAAAGAAGGAAAATTATAAATATTAAATATTATTATTTAGTAATATATTTTCATTTGATTTTGAATCAATTTGTGTTACGTAAATATATTTTAATTAATATTAATATTATTATTATTAATAGTTTATTAATTTAATTTTTGATCATTATTATAATATCTATCATTAAAATTATTTATATTGAATTTATATGTTATATAATTAGTAAGATTAATATAAGTATACATGGTAATCACATTTCAAAAAATTTTAAAAATTATTTTATTTTCAAAGGTTATATAACCTTTGAAAATCAGAAAAAATCAAAAATAGAATTTTAAATTTTTATTATATAAATAAAACCTATAAACCACTAAATAATAAAACCATTAAACCAGAATACCATATATGATAAATCATAAATCTCATTTTAAATTGTATTCATTATAATTTTAAATATTAAATTTAATTATTTATTAGTTTATTTTTTATAGAAATATCAATCACAAAATAAATAATGAGTTTAAAAAATATAATATTTATAATTTATTTTTAATCAAAAAAAATAAGCTTATATAAAGAAGCAAAAATTTATAAACAAAAAATTATTATTTAGTAATATATTTTACATTGATTTTGAATCATTATATATAGGCTTTGCAATTATATTTTAAGTGCGATCAATCATATTAATAATAGTTTATTAATTTATTATTTGATCATTTTTATAATATCGAACAATAAAATTACTCATATTCAATTAAAATGTCTTATAATTATTAAGTTATTATAACTAAATATTATATCTACCTTTGAAAAAAATTTAAAAATTATTATATTTTCAAAGGTTATAAACTTCAAAAATGATAAAAAAATCACAAAATTAATTTTTTATTATTTTATTATTTAAATAATAATTATAAACCACTAAATGACTAAATATTTAAATCTCTAGACTTCTAAACCCCAAAACCCCCTAAATATTTGAACCATTAAACCTATATAACCTAAATAATAAAAAATAAATTTCATTTTTATTTGTATTCTTTATATTTTTAAATATTCATTTTAATTATTTTTTAGTTTATTTTTATAGAAATATTAATTACAAAATAAATAATGAGTGAGATATAATTTAAATATATTATTTTTTATGAAAAAAAAATAAGCTTATAAAAATAAACAAAATTTCAAAAATTTTAAA
>JAREIK010002301.1:0-30067 GCA_029783825.1 Sapria himalayana | reverse complement strand
AAAATAAATATTTAAAATTATATTAAAATGAATTAAAAATTTAGATTTCTTAATTATTAAGTTGTATATAGCGGTTTAATAGGTTTATGTTTTAGGCATTATGGGCTTTAGAAGTTTACAGATTTAACTGTGTATGCATTTAGTCGTTTATAGTTTTTATTTAAAAATTAAATATAAAATATTTATTATTATTATTTTTTATATTTTCAAAGGTTATAACCTTTGAAAATATAATAATTTTTAGATTTTTTTCTAATGTGAATTCAATATTTAGTTATAATAATCATTATATCTATATATTATCTAATTCAATAAAAACAATATTATTGATAAATATTCAAATAATGATCAAAAAATTAATTAATATTCTATTATTAATAAGATAAATATCAATTAAAATATAATTGAAACCCTATATGATTTGAAGCAAAGTAAAGTATATATACTTATAATAATTTTTGTTTTTAAATTATTTTTCTTTAATAAGTTTCTATATTTTTTTGATGAAAAATTATTTATTATATTAAATTTGTCTAACTCATAATTTATTTTTTCATTAATATTTATATAAAAAATAAACAAATACATAATTAAATGAATATTTAAAATTATAATGAAAAAAATGAGATTTTATTCTTTATTATCTAGGGTATACCACTTTAATTTAAATTATATATGTATCACTAATAATTTATTTCGTAATTAATATTTCAATAAAAATAAACTGATAAATAATTAAAATTAAAATATAAAATTATATTCAATAAAATTAAAATGAGATTTATGAATTATTATTAATGTATTCTTGTTTAATATTTTATGTATTTAGAGGTTTTATCATTTAGGACTTTAGCGATTTATGTTTTTAGGCATTTAGTGATTTATAGGTTTTGTTTAAATAATAAAATAGCAAAAAATTTATTTTTGATATTTTTTCACATTTTCAATGGTGAATACAATATTTAGTAATAATAATCATTATAATTATATATAATATAAGCTAAATATAAACAATTTTATTGATAGATATGATATGAATTTTTAAAAAATAAAATTAATATGTTATTATTATTATTATGGATATACATTAAAATATAATTGCAAAACCTAAAATTATTCAAAATCCAAGTAAAATTTATTACAAAATAATAATTTTTGTTTTTTAGTTTTTGCTTCTTTTTATCAGCTTATATATTTTTTGATGAAAATAAATTATTTAAATTATATTTGTATCACTCATAATTTATTTTGTAATTAATATTTTAATAAATTATTTAAATTATATTTAAGGTTTACGAGTTTAAAGGTTTAAGTATTTAGGGGCTTTTGTGTTTAGGAGTTTAGATGTTTAAGTGTTTAGGCATTTAGTGGTTTATAAGTTTTATTTAAATAATGATATAGCCAAAAATATTTTTTTATTATTTTTTCTAATTTTTGAAGATTTTATCCTTTGAAAATATAATAATTTTTAAATTTTTTTCAAATGTAAATATAATATTTATTTATAATAATCTTCATAATTATAATTCATTTAAATTCAATATAAATAATTATATTGCTAGATATTATAATTATGATCAAAAAAATAAATTAATACACTATTATTAATAAAATAGTTATTATTTAAAAAGTATTTGCAAAATCTAAATTTATTTAAATCAATGTAAAATATATTACTAAATCATAATTTTTTTAATGTTTTGCTTTTTTTATAAGTTTATATTTTTGTTATTAAAAATAAATTATTTAAATTATATTTGTCTTAATTATAATTTATTTTGTAATTTATAATTCTATAATAATAAACTACTAAATAATTAAAATGAATATTTAAAATTATAATGAATACAAATAAAATTGAGATTAATTATTTATTATTCAGGATATACATGTTTTATTCAAACGAATTCCATTACCTTGTCAAAAGCTTTGATATGCAGAAAATGATAGAAATGTTAAATAGAATGGGACCGAGTTGTGTGCTTAATTTGGTTCTTTGTTTTTTCACAAGTTGGCTTTGTTCAGCCGAGTGAAAGTTAACCATAATAGCAATACTACATTTTTTAAATAATTACTTAAATTATAAGGAATAGCTAAAGATGACCACAAACATAGGTAGCATCAATTACTACTTAAGTAATTGCTAAAATTAGGCAACTTAATATAACAAAAAAAATACAACTAATAACAACCATGATAATAATCATTTCAAAGGTCGGTCCCGGAACACCAACGAAAATCCAAACCCAATTAATTATCTCATCTACAACTCCTCCCTTTTCTTCCTCCACCGTAGAAGCACAACCAAAGATGAAAACGTGTTAAACATGAAGACATAAATTTCTAAGATGAAAGTGTAATAAAAAAACAAAATATTACCTTATAAAATTTAATACACCCATTCCAAATCTAGTTGGCCAACTATAGTTGAAAGAATATTTGGATCTTGTGACCGCTCTGAAAATTATAATTGAACTATATTTTTATTAATTTGAATGAATAAAATAAGTAAAAGTGAAATTAAAATTTACAAGATTTGTAAACTAACCTGATTCATTATCATCAAGGTCTTGAACTAATTCTTCAATTTCAATAGGTATGTTTGAGCTTCTCAACCAATCTTGTAGACATATGAGAACTTCAGCTGTAATAGGTGTTAAAGAACTCTTAAATTTTTCTAAAGTTCTACCACCAGTGTTAAATGTAGATTCCTAGGCCGCAATAGATGCTTGGATATCAAATACATCCCTTACAACATTTGCCAAAGAAGGATACCTAATCTCATTTACCTTACACCAGTTTAAAAGATGAAAATCAATTCTATTTTTTTCAAGTTTGTCCTCCAAGTACCTATCCAACTATTCCAAAGCTGCAACTTCTTGTTCTTTCTCCAATTCAACAAAAAAAAATCATCAACATAAGTATCACTACCATTAAAGAAATCATCATTTTTCTTTAACACAGTAGAAGAAAAATCATCTTCTTTTGAATCATCATCATTTAAATCTTTATAATCATCCATCATCTCATTTAATAAAACCTTTAAATTGGTATACCCTAAATAATAATTAATAAATCTCATTTTTATTTATTTTCATTATAATTTAAAATAGTTATTTTAATTATTTAACTTTTTATTTATATATATATATTAATTATAAATAAATTATGAGTTAAAATATAATATATAAAAATTATTTTTCATAAAAAAAAAGATAAGCTTATAAAAAGAATAAAAAATTAAAAACAAATATTTATTATTAAGTAATATATTTTTCTTTGCTTTTGAATAATTTTAGGTTTTGATATTATATTTTAAGTAATATCAAAGTTATTCATAATAGATTTTTAATTTATTTTTTGATAATTATTAGAATATCTATCAATAAATTTGTTTATCTTGAATTTATATGATATATAATTATTATGATTATTATAAATAAATATTTATTCACTTTCTGAAAAAAATTTAAAAATTATGATATTATCAAAGTTATAACCTTTGAAAATATAAAAAAATAAAATATAATTTTTTTGTATTTTATTTTTTAAATAAAAACTATAAACCAGGAAATGCATACACAGTTAAGTCAATAAACTCCTAAACCCCGTAATGCCTAAATACATAAACAATTAAACTTCTATATACTACTTAATAATTAATAAATCTAATTTTTAGTTCTATTTATTATAATTTTAAATATTCATTTTAATTATTTATTAGTTTATTTTTATAAAAATATTTATTACAAAATAAAGTATGAGTGCGACAAATATAATTTAATTTATTTATTTTTAATAAAAAAAATATACGCTTATAAAAGAAGTAAAAATTTAAAAATTAAATATTATTATACTATAATATATTTTACTTTAATTTGGAATCAATTTGGATTTTGTAAATATTTTTTAATTAATATCTATCTTTTTATTAATAGTTTATTAATTTAATTTTTGATCATTATTATATTATCTATAAATAAAATTATTTATATTGAAATTATATGATATAGAATTATTAATATTATTATAACTAAATATTGTATTTACATTTAAAAAAATTGTAAATATTATTTTATTTTTAAAGGTTATAATCTAGAAAAATAAAAACAAATTATAGAAACTTTTTATCTTATTTTATTTTTTATATAAAACCTATAAACCACTAAAATCCTAAAAACCTAAATCACTAAACTGATAACGACAAAACCTCTAAATACTTAAACGATTAAACTGGTATAAAATAATAATAAATCTTAAATCTCATTTTAATTTTTATTGAGTAAAATTTAAAATTTTTCTTTTAATTATTTATCAGTTTATTTTAATAGAAATATTAATTGCAAAATAAATTATTAGTGAGACAGATCTTATTTAAATTAAACCAGTATCCCAAAATAATAAATAATAAATCTTATTTTTTTTCATTATAATTTTAAATATTCATTTTAATTATTAATTTTTTATTTTTATATAAATATTAATTAAAAAATAAATTATGAGTTAGCCAAATATAATTTATATAAATTATTTTTAATCAAAAAAATATAGATAAAGTTTTTAAAAAAAAAAAAATTTCAAAACAAAAAATTATTATATAGTAAATATTCTGTTTTGCTTATGAATAATTTTATGTCTTGTAATTATATTTTAATTGATATCTTTCTTATTAATAATAGATTATTAATATATTTTTTGATCATTATTAGAATATTTATCACTAAAATTTTTTATGTTGAATTTATATGATATATAAATATAATGATTATTATAACTAAATATTGAATTTACTTTTGAAACAAATTTAAAAATTATTAAATTTTCAAAGGTTACAACCTTTGAAAATATCAAAAAATAATAAAAATTAATGTTTTGTTTTTAAAAAATAAAATAATATATACGCTTATAAAAGAAATAAAAATTTAAAAATTAAAAATTATTATCCAGTAATATATTTTACTTTAATTTTGAATAAATTTGGGTTTTGTAAATATCTTTTAATTAATATCTCTCTTATTATTAATAGTTTATTAATTTAATTTTGATCATTATTATAATATCTATCAATAAAATTGTTTATATTGAATTATATTATATATATTTATTAATATTATTATAACTAAATGTTATATTCACATTTCAAAAAATTTCAAATATTATAATTTTTTCAAAGGTTATAACCTATGAAAATTAGAAAAATTACAAAATTTTTTTTTGTTATTTTATTGATTAAATAAAACCAATAAACCACTAAATGCCTAAAAACCTAAATCACTAAGCTCCTAAAAGTCAAAACCTCTAAATACTTAAACCATTAAACTTGTATACATTAATAATAAATTATAAATATCATTTAAATTTTTATTCAGTATAATTTTAAATTTTTATTTTAATTAATTTTCAGTTTATTTTTATAGAAATATTAATTACAAAATAAATTATTAGTAAGACATATCTAATTTAAATTAGACCGGTATACCCTAAATAATAAATAATAAATCTCATTATTTTTAATTATAATTTTAAATATTCATTTTAAATATTTATTTGTTTATTTTTATATAAATATTAATTACAAAATAATTTATGAGTTACACAAATATAATTTATGTAAATTATTTTTCATCAAAAAAGTATAGATAAAATTTTTAAAAGAAAAAAAAATTCAAAACAAACAATTATTATATAGTTATATATTTTGCTTTGCTTCTATCTTGTAATAGTTTTTGTAATTTTATTGATATCTATCTTATTAATAATAGATTATTAAGTTATTTTTTGATAATTATTAAAATATTTATAAAAAAAAAATTTATATTAAATTTATATGATATATAAATATAATGATTATTATAACTAAATGTTGTATTAACTTTTGAAAAAAATTTTAAAATTATTATATTTTCAAAGGTTATAACCTTTGAAAATGTGAAAAAATAAAAAAAATATTTTTTCTTGATTATTCTATTGTTTAAATAAATCCTATACACCATTAAATGCCTAAGCATTTAAATCACTAAACTACAAAATCCCGATACCTCTATATAGATAATCTTTGAAATCGGTATACCCTAAATAATAATTAATAAATTTCATTTTTATTTGTTTTCATTATTATATAAAAAATTGATTTTGATTGTTTAGTTTTTTATTTTTATATATGTATTAATTATAAAATAAATTATGAGTTAAAAATATAATTAATAAAAATTATTTTTCATCAAAAAATTGATAAGCTTATAAAAAGAATAAGAATTTAAAACAGATAATTATTATTTAGTAATATATTTTGCTTTGATTTTGAATCAGTTTAAGTTTTGATATTATATTTTAAATAATATCAATTTTATTCATAATAGATTTTTAATTTATTTTTTGATAATTATTAGAATATCTATCAATAAAATTGTTTATATTGAATTTATATGATATATAATTATTATGATTATTATAAATAAATATTGTATTCACTTTTGAAAAAAATTTAAAAATTATTATATTTTCAAAGGTTATAATCTTAAAAAATGAGAAAAAATAATAAAAATAAATTTTTAGTTATTTTATTTTTTAAATAAAACCTATAGAGCATTAATTGCTTACTTTATTAAATCAGTAAGCTCATAAACCTCGAACCCCCTAAATACATAAACATTTTAACATATATATACTACTTAATAAATAATAAATCTCATTTTTATTTCTATTTATTATAATTTTAAATATTCATTTTAATTATTTATAGTTTAATTATTTAGAAAAATTAATTAAAAAATAAATTTCGAGTAAGTAAATTTTATTTAAATAATTTATTTTTAAACAAAAAAAATATAAGCTTATAAAAAGAAGGACAAATTTAAAAATTAAATATTATTATTTTGTAATATATTTTGATTTGATTTTGAATCATTTTGTGTTATGTAAATATATTTTAATTAATATTTATATTATTAATAATAGTTTATTAATTTAATTTTTGATCATTATTATAATATCTATCATTAAAATTGTTTATATTGAATTTATATGATATATAATTAGTAAGATTAATATAATTATACATAGTATTCACATTTCAAAAAATTTAAAAAATTATTTTATTTTCAAAGGTTATAACCTTTGAAATTCAGAAAAAATGTAAAAATTTTTTTTTTATTTTTATTATATAAATAAAACCTATAAACCACTAAATGCCTAAAAACATAAATTGATAAACTCCTAAACTAGAGGTGTCAAACAGACCGGCCCGGCACGGCACGGGCCGTTTTTCAGGAGCACGATCGTGCTACCGTGCCGTGCCGGGCACGTCACGGTTAGTATATAGGCGGGCACGCCTTGGCCATACAGGCCAGGTGGCACGGCGAGGCAGGTGGGAGCCGCAACGCGGGTCCGGGTCAACCGGGGTCCGTGAGGCCTCATGGTCACGGCCTCACGGGCTAATGGCAGATTAGAATATTTTTTTTATTGTAAATTTTTTGATTAAGTAACCGTATAGAGTATTAGTAATAATTAAAAAATATAATTTTTTGTAAAAATTATAAAATTTAAAATTAATTAAAACAAACAAATATTAGAAAAAAAATTTTTTATCAAATTCAATTAAGTTTAGCTTTTTTTATTATTATAATTTATTAATTATATATTAAAATTTAAAGTTATTAATTTTTAAAATAAAATTTAAATCGTAAAATAATAAATAAATTCATTAAGTAAGTAAAAATTAAAATTAAAAACAAATTAAACTACACAAATGAAAAATTACCAATCATGCTTTTGAAACCAATAGTGCGAACAAAACAAGTATTAGTTTCAACACAACGTATGGTACAAAGTACAAACAAAGTGTATAAATAAAATAAATAAAAAAACATCGAAAAAAAAGAGCAGATGAGAATCAATCGTCAAGCGGCATATAATGTGAATCATCAGCCGCAACATCAAGATCAGTATCATATGGATCATCATCATCAGCAATCAGCTCCTCCGCCATCGTAGTGGATGTGGATGCGACTGCAGTGTCTGTCACAGTCCCAGCTTCAGTACGATCACTGATGCTAAATCTCGATTCCTCCCAATCCTTCAAATATGCCAAGGCCTAAACCATATCTGGACGTAATCTCGATCTCCTATCCGAAATCACGTTCACTACAACAGAAAAAGCAGACTCCGATGCTACGCTCGACACCGGAGGAGTCAGTAGATCCCGTGCCATCCTAGATAGCACGGGATAGGTGGGCTCATATGATTTCCACCACTGTAATAAATCAAGATTCTTATTATCAGAAGGTGATAGGATTGAGCAGTAATCGGTATCTAAGCACCGAGACAGCTCGCTCCTATGTGATGGTCCACCCCTACGTTTCTCCCTCGCTAGGTTAATGGAATAATCATCATCTCCGAACAAGGTATCAGTGTCCGTAATCACAGTCTCACCACCACCACCACCATACATAGTATTGTAGTATGTGAACAGGTCTGTCAACTTCTCGTAAATGAACCCTTCAGGTGGCTCTTCCAGGTTCATGCACGAGGAAATGAAAGTCAGGGTGTTTTCAACCCCTTCCACCTTAGCCCTAGGGTCCATGCATGCTGCGAGGCAATAAAGAGATGGAATGGTGGACCAGTACTTCAGGTACTTGGTCTCCATCTCTGCAACCATATGGCTAAGCGTCGGGTCCGCTCGATACTTCCTAAACATGCTATTAATGTTGCATATGCAACGGAGTGCAATGCAAATGGTGGGCGTATAACCCGACGAACACATGTTCGTCGTGTCATAAAATATCTTCAGGAATTTCATAAATGAAATTCCTGAAGCCCAGTCAGTGTCGTCAATAATAAGTTCGCCACTCTTACTATTGACGTAGTCGGATATCACGTGTTCGTATCCAACACATGATTCCAACATCAGGTACGTGTAATTCCAACGATGTCTCACATCTGATTGGAATTTCTTCTTCTTAAGATTAGCAGACAAACAGAGATTACCAAACTCTTGTAGTCTGCGAGGAGTGCGAATATACTTGAGTGCATTGCGTATATTTTCCAACGCGGGGGAATAGACCTTCATACCCGCTTGAACTATCAGGTTAATAACATGACACATGCATCTGACATGAAAGATCTCTCCTAATGGTGCGTCTCTAATATTCCTAACAATCATATTGATCGCTACTCCATTATTCACAGCATTATCGAAAGTGACACTACAAATTTTATTTTGAATTTTATATTCCCTAAATATTTTCATCATACACTCAAAAATGGCCGGGCCATCATGAGGATGAAGAATCTCAGTGAATCCTAATATTTTTTTATTGATTGTCCAGTTAGAATCTACATAATGACTCGTGAGACATGCATAAGAAGAATCATCGTAACATGTCCATATATCGGACGTCACGGACACCACTCCACTAAATGCCAAAAATTCCTTAATTATTTTTTGTTTTTCTAACTTATATATCTTTAGTATGTCACTCCTAGATGTGGACCTAGGAATCCTACGATAGGATGGCTGAAAATAAGTCTGCATGATGCGCACTACCCTCGGATCTTCCGAAAATCTGATCGGAAGACTCATCAATGTGATGAGCCTGGCCATGCCGTCCCTACCCAACTCGCTGGAGTATACGAAGAGAGTAAACATTGAGACTGAACTCGATCCAGTCTCAAAAAATGTAGTGCCAAGTTGGGTTTGCCTAGGATCTAAGAGTCCATGTTTTTTGGAGCATATTTCAGCATGCCTCTTTAGGTGCCCAGTCCCACATGTACTCTTGCATGTTAAAAGTCTCATACAATATTTGCACTGTGCCATTTCAAGTTGCTCACCCCTAAAATTTACTTGTGTTATGATTTTAAAATGTGTCCAAACTACAGAAGTCCTCCTAGTTTTTTGTTTTTTAGAACTTTGGGTTGAGACGACAGGAGAAACCAAAGTTTGAGGAGCCACAGACGTCTGTGTAACACTAACATTTTCATTTTCCAAATTTAAATACGTGTCAGATGTATTTGTCATTTTTTATTTTTCGTAAGTTTTTCTAGAGAGAGAAAGTACAAAAAAACGTAAAATATATTACCCGGTAAAAGCAATGAGGTAAGTCACGTGCAAGGTGCACCGCAGGAAGCTCTGATGTTCAAAACTCAAGTTGAGTTTCACGAAAATCCAAGCCGAAATCAAAATCACGAGGCCCGAGAGAGAGATGCACGGTTTATGTAAGAGAGAGAAAGTATTGAGAGGTTTTATGTTTTTGAAAAACATAAATGTTATAGGGAGGGGGGTAGAATTTATAGGCTAAAGAATGTTTTTTTTAATAAAAAAAGATATTTTTTTATAATTTTTTTGAATTTTTTAAGATTTTTAAGGGGCAGAATCATGAGGACCGTTGGATTCTGCCACCTAGCCGTTGGAGGTGAATCCAAGGGCTGAAAATCGGTGAAGTTTGAATTTTTTTTTTGCCGTTGGAATTGCTCGGATCGGGACTCGGGTATCGGCAGAAAAGACCGCGGGTCGGGTCTGATTGGACCAGACCCGCGGTCTTTTTACCGGGGGGGGGGGGGGGGGGGGGGGGGGGGCAGGGGACGGCCGGACGGGTCACGAGTCGTGGTCACGCCACGCCACACGTGTCACGCCGCCAGTGCGACGCGTGCCTGCGTGAACCAGCACGGGATGGACCCGTGCCGGCGTGCCGGGCCAGGCACGGCACGGCACGGGATGTTCTTAACCCGGGCACGACACGGGCCCGGGCACGGTTTAAGAACGTGCCGAGCCGGCCCAGGCACGGCCGAACCGTGCCGTGCCTCGTGCCGGGCCGGCCCAGGCACGGCCGAACCGTGCCGTGCCTCGTGCCGGGCCGGCCCGGCACGTTTGACACCTCTATCCTAAACAACAAAACTCCCAAATAATCAAACCGTTAAACTGGTATACCACATATCATAAATCATAAATCTCATTTTAATTTGTATTCATTATAATTTTAAATATTCATTTTAATTATTTATTAGTTTATTTTTTATAGAAATATTAATTACAAAATAAATAATGAGCGAGACAACTATAATTTTAATAATTTATTTTTAATCAAAAAAAATATATAAGAATATAAAAAGAAGTAAAAATTTAAAAACAAAAAAGTATTATTTAGTAATATATTTTACTTTGATTTTGAATCATTATATATAGGTTTTGCAATTTTATTTTAATTTCTATAAATCTTATTAAGAATAGTTTATTATTTTATTATTTGATCAATTTTATAATATATAAAAATAAAATTACTTATATTGAATTTAAATGTTTTATAATTATTAAGATTATTATAACTAAATATTATATTTACATTTGAAAAAAATTTAAAAATTATTATATTTTCAAAGGTTATAACGTTCAAAAATGATACAAAATCACAAAAATAACTTTTTTATTATTTTATTTTTTAAATAATACTTATAAACCACTAAATGCCTAAATATTTAAATCTGTAGACTGCTAAACCCCAAAACCCCCTAAATACTTAAACATTTAACTCTATATACCCTAAATAATAAATAATAAATCTCATTTTTATTTGTATTCATTATAATTTTAAATTTTCATTTTAATTATTTTTTAGTTTATTTTTATAGAAATATTAATTACAAAATAAATAATGAGTGACACATATATAATTTAAATAAATTATTTTTTATAAAAAAAATATAAGCTTATAAATATAAACAAAATTTCAAAAATTGAAAATGTTATTTAGTAATATAATTTACTTTGATTTTGAATTATTTTGGGTTCTGCAAATTTATTTTAATTAATATCTATCTTATTAATAATAGTACATTAATTTATTTTTCGATCATCAAAATAAAATATATTAATAAAATTTTTTATATTGAATTTACATCAAATATAATATTTAAGATTATTATAACTAAGTATTGTATTCATATTTTAGAACTATTAAAAAATTATTATATTTTCAAAGGTTATAACCTTTGAAAATCATGAAAATTCATAAAAATATATTTTTTTGTTATTTCATTGATTAAATAAAACCTATAAACACCTAAATGTGTACACAGATAAATCAATAAACTCATTAACCCCAACACCACAATAAACTTAAACCATTAAATTGGTATACCCTAAATAATAAATAATTAATGACATTTTTATTAGTATTCATTATAATTATATATATACATTTTAATTATTTATTAGTTATTTTTATAGAAATATAAATTAAAAATAAATTAATAGTTACACAAATTATAATTTAAATAATTTATTTTTCATCAAAAAATATATAAGCTTATAAATGGATACAAAAATTTTAAAATTTAAAATTAATATTTAGTAAAATATTTCACTTTGATTTTGAATCATTTTAGGTTTTGTAAATATATTTTAAACAATATTTATCTTCTTAATAATTGTTTATTAATCTTTTGATTATCATTATTATTATATATATCAATAAAATTATTTATATTGAATTTACATGATATATAATTATTAAGATTATCATAAATAAATTAGTATTCACATTTAAAAAAAATTTAAAAATTGTTATAGTTTCAAATTTATATTCTTCAAAAATGAGAACAAATAACAAAAAAAAATTTTGTTATTTTATTTTTTAAATAAAACCTATAAACTACTATATGCCTAAACAGTTAAATCACTAAATTCTTAAATCCCAAAACTACTAAATATATAATCTTTTAAACCTGTATATTTTATCTAATTAATAATAGTTTTATTTAATATCTATATTATTAATAATAGTTTATTAATTTATTTTATTATCGTCATCATAATATCTATAAAAAAATTATTCATATTGAATTTACATAATATATAATTATTTAGATTATTATAACAAAATAATATTTTCATATTTTAAACAAATTAAAAAATTATTATGTTTTCAAAGATTATAATCTTTGAAAATAAGAAAAAATAAAAAAATAAATTTTTTGTTATTAGATTTTTTAAATAAAATCTATAAACCACAAAATACCTAAATTCTTATTGACTAAACTCCTAAACTCCTAAGCCCATAAATACATAAGCCTTTAAATTAGTATACTCTAAATAATAAATCTCATTTTTATTAGTAGTTATTATAATTATATATATTCATTTTAATTATTTATCTATTTATTTTAATAGAAATATTAATTACAAAATAAATTATTAGTGAGACCAATATAATATAAATAATTTATTTTTCATCAAAAAAATATATGATCATAAAAAGAGGCAAAATTTTTAAAACAAAATATTATTATTTAGTAATTTATTTTAATTTAATTTTGAATAATTTTAGATTTTGCAATTATATTTTAATTTATATCATTCTAATTAATAATAGTTTATTAATTTATTTATATATCATTATTATAATATCTATTAATAAAATTATTTATATTGATTTTACATTATATATAATTATCAAGATTATTATAACTAAATATTATATTCACATTTTTAAAAATATTAAAAATTATTATATTTTCAAAGGGTATAACCTTCAAAAATTAGATAAAATCACTTAAGGATAAACACTTAAATGATTAAACCCCAACACACCTAAATACTTAAACTATTAAACATGTATATCCTAGATAATAAATCTCAATTTTATTTGTTTTCATTATAATTTTAAATATTTATTTTAATGATATATAAGTTTATTTTTATAAAAAATAAATTACAAAAAGATTTATGTGGAAGACAAATATAATTTAAATAATTTATTTTTAATAGCAAAAATATAAATTTATAAATAAAGCAAAATATTAAAAAAAATTATTATTTAGTAATATATACTTTGATTTTGAATAAATTTAGATTTTGCAAATATATTTTAAATAATATCTATCTTATTATTAATAGTTTATTAATTTATGTATTAATCATTATTATAATATTTAGCAATGTGATTATTTATATTGCATTAAAATGACTTATATTTATTAAGATTATTATAACTAAATATTATATTTACATTTGAAAAAAAATTAGAAATTTTTATATTTTCAAAGGTTATAACCTTGAAAAATTACAAAAAAAAATAAAAATAAATTTTTTGTTCTATCATTATTTAAATAAAACTTATAGACCACTAAATGCTTAAACACTTAATTTTATAAACTCCTAAACACAAAAGCCCATAAATACAAAGCCCCTAAATACTTAAACTTTAAACTCGTAAACCTTAAATATAATTTAAATAATTTATTTTTCATCAAAAAAAATATAAGCTTATTAAAAGAAGCAAAAATTAAAAAACAAAAATTTTTACTTGGTAATAAATTTGACTTTCATTTTGAATAATTTTAGGTTTTGCAATTATATTTTAATTTATATCTATCATATTAATAATAACATATTAATCTATTTTTTGATAATTGATATCATATCTATCAATAAAATTGTTTATAATTAGTTTATATTATATATAATTATAATGATTCTTATTACTAAATATTGTATTCACATTTTAAAAAAAATTTAAAATTATCAAATTTTCAAAGGTTATAACCTTTGAAAATGTGAAAAAAATATCAAAAATAATTTTTTTGTTATTTCTTTGTTTAAATAATTAGTTTAATTTTAGGTTGCATATTGACACTTGAGGTCACAAATCAAAGGAAAAAGCCATAGTGATATTTCCAATCCCACGAATTGTAGCTATAGAAAGTTATAAAGAGTAGTACTTGAGCTTTAACTATTTCTAGCATCAAGACTTTTGCTCTTGAAGAATGTCCAAAGTTACAATCATTCCTAGTGCAATTACTTTGCAATATAAAGATAAAATTCACAAGCTATGGTCATATCCAATACTGTGACCCAGTATTATAGTGATTGAATATGTATTCATGATCATTATTAGTGCCATAACAATATGTTCAACAGAGAGACACAAGTTATGGCATATTCTCATCGATATGATTTTGTGTTCTAGAGATAAAATATACAATCATGACCATTGCTAATACTACAAAAATCTAAAGCAAGAAAGAGACTGAATCCAAAACTCACCCCTTGAGTCATGACTTTGTGTTACATATACAACAAGATAAATCTTTGACATTCCTAAAAGTTGTGAATTTCAATTTAAATTTAACTTAGTCATTTGATTATAAAAAAAACAAAACATGAGATTTAGGATTTAAGGTTTATGGGCTAGGGTTATAGTTTATGATTTAAGGTTTAGGATTTAAAGTTTAGGGTTTATGGTTTTTTTTTGTTTTTTTTTTGGAAATTACACACATTATTTTTCATTTAGGCACCCAACTTAAAAGAGACTAAAAAGCTGACTAATTTAGGCCAGCCCACCAAATCATATGCACCTTAATGATTCTATGCTAAAAATACATAAAAAAACATAATGCCTAATAATTCCAAGCATACAAATACAACTAAAATCACCTGGCATCCCTGGACTTCAGTGTTGGCATTGAGTCATTATGCACACTACGTCCTTTCCATTTAGATTTTTCCAGGCCTTTTGGAGGAACCTGAATGATGCACCATATTAAAACTATGCAAATATAAGATTGTGAGTGTGTATGACTTGCAGCATCAAGTGGTTGCCTAAGTCATTGCGATGCAATGAAATACATGTAAACTGAATTCCCATAAATCCACAAGTCCATATCTACTGCACTTTGTAAATTCATTCTCACCTCTAAATTCCACATTTTTTGCTCCAATGATCCTCAAAAGAGTATCACTTGGGTTATAATGCTTCATCCTCAAGCTCTAAGAAGTGGATGTATGTTGCACCGACAAAAAATGAAAAAATATGCATGCATCGGTGTGCATGTGTGATGAGGTCCTCTCATAGTCTAATTATATACGCGTACAACCAAGCTAGAATACAAGTAAAATTACAAAATGCTATAAAGATGTGTCTTCTGCTCCCGGGAGTGTAGCATCGCCTAATGTGTATTTACAAAATGCATTAGTGGGCCCCACTTAGAGATACTCATGCGTCCAGTTGCCCTCATAGCATGCTACATAGAGAACAGACAAGATTATGTGTGTGAGTATGTCATGATCCATCTCTACAAGTACATGGTGCATACAAAGTCCAAAATACAAATAAGACTACAAACATAAACTACAAGTTTGAATCTTTCGCTCCCGTGTGGCTGGTATGGACTCCATTGCTTACTGGTCCTGCTTGGTGATGCTTCAGATTTTGACGGCTCTCTAATTAATCATGTATTAACTACTACTCCTGTTGGGTGATGGTTGGCTAGCCCTCTATGCTGCCTTATAAGGCTAGTGGAACCCACTCCTAGCCACTCCTAGGTTTACTCCCGACCACTTTGCTCGACCTCGTTAGTTGTCTGAATGTTAACATACCGGCATGCTAGTGGGGCCCTCTACAAGTTGGTGGCCCATACTTCTAGATGCTTCCAGGACTTGCTGGCCCCTCTAAATGCTATACCAAAATGGACAAGAATATGTGCACGTGTGTACTATGGTCCGTCGCTATGTGTGTGGTGCAGCAGTATCAAGGTTTAGGAGTTTAGTAATTTATATATTTAGGTATTTTGTGGTTTATAAGCTTTATTTAAAGAATTAAATAACAAAAAAATTATTTTTATGATTTTATCTCATTTTCAAATTTATAACCATTGAAAATATTATAATTTTTAATTTTTTTTTAAATGTTAATATAATATTTAATTATTATAATCACAAAAATTAAATATCATGTAATTTCAAAATAAATAAGTTTATTGATCGATATTATAATACTGATCATAAAATAAATTAATAAACTATTATTAACAAGATAGATATTAATTAAATATATTTGTAAATCCTAAAATGATTCAAAATCAAAGTAAAATATATTACTAAATAATAATTTTTTATTTTTAAATTTTTGATTCTTTTTATAAGCTTATAAATTTTTTTGATGAAGATAAATTATTTAAATTATATTTGTCTCATTCATAATTTTATTTTGCAATTAATATTTCGATAAGAATAAACTAATAATTAAAATGAATATTAAAATTATAATGAATACAAATAAAAAAGAGATTTGTGATTAATTATTTAGGTTATACAAGTTTAATGGTTTAAGTATTTAGGAGTTTAGGAGTTTAGTTATTTCAGTGTTTAGGCATTTAATTGTTTATATGTTATATTTAAATAATGAAATAACAAAAAAATTATTTTTCAAATTTTTTATCAATTTTGAAGGTTATAACCTTTATAAATATAATAATTTTAAAATTTTTTTTAAATGTGAATACAATATTTAGTTATAATAAACTTAATAATTATATATCATGTAAATTAAAAATAAACAATTTTATTGATTGGTATTAATAAACTAAATATAAATATAAATATAATAATGATCAAAAAATAAATTAATAAACTATTATTTATTAATAGATATTTATATAATATTTATAAATACTTAAACCTTTAAAGATGGTTTAAATGTTTATGTATTTAAGGGTTTTGAGGTTTAGAAGTTTAATGATTTAAGCATTTAGGAATTTAGTAGTTTATAGATTTTATATAAATAATAAAATAACAAAAAAATTATTTTTGTGATTTTATCTCATTTTCAAAGATGATAACCTTTAAAAATATAATAATTTTTAAATTATTTTCAAATGTAAATATAATATTTAGTTATAATAATCTTTATAATTATATATCATGTAAATTCAATATAAACAATTTTATTGATAAATATTCTAATAATGATCAAAAAATAAATTAATAATCTAGATTTAATAATATAGATATCAATTAAAATATAATTACAAAACATAAAATGATTCAGAATCAAAGCAAAATATATTACAATATAATAATTTTTATTTGAAAATTTTTTTTCTTTTAAAAAGTTTATGTATAATTTTTAGATGAAAAATAATTTATATAAATTATTTTTGTCTAGCTCAATTTATTTTGTAATTAATATTTATATATAAATAAAGAAATAAATAATTAAAATGAATATTCAAAATTAAAATGAAAAAAAATGAGATTTATTATTTATTATTTAGGGATACTGTTTTAATTTAAATTAGATCTGTCTCACTAAAAATTTCTTTTGTAATTAATATTTCAATAAAAATAAACTGATAAATAATTAAAATAAAAATTTAAAATTATACTGAATAAAAATTAAAATTAGATTTATGAATTATTATTAATGTTTACCAGTTTAATGATTTATGTATTTAGAGGTTTTGTCGTTTAGGAGTTTAGCAATTTATGTTTTTAAGCATTTAGTGTTTTATAGGTTTTATTTAAACAATGAAATAACAAAAAAACTATTTTTGATATTTTTTCACATTTTCAAAGGTTATAACCTTTGAAAATATAATAATTTTAATTTTTTTTAAAAATGTGAATATAATATTTAGTAATAATAATCATTGTAATTATATATAATATAAACTATATATAATCAATTTTATTGATATACATGATATTAATTATCAAAAAATAAATTAATATGTTATTATTAATATGATAGATATAAATTAATATATAAATTAAAAAACTAAAATGATTCAAAAATAATGTAAAATTTATTACTAAATAAAAGTTGTGTTTTTTAGTTTTTGCTCCTTTTTATAAGCATATATTTTTTTATGAAAAATAAATTATTTAAATTATATTTGTATCACTCAAAAAATTTATTTTTGTTATTTTTTCTCAATTTTGAAGGTTATAACCTTTGAAAATATAACAATTTTTAAATTTTTTTTATATGTGAATACTATATTTAGTTATGATAATTGTAATAATAATATATCATGTAAATTCAATATGAACAATTATATTGAAATATATTATATTAATGATCAAAAAATAAATTAATAAACTCTTATTAATAAATAGATATTATTTTAAATATAATTGCAAAATGTAAATTTATTCAAAATCAAAGTAAAATAAATTACTAAAATAATACTTTCTTTGATGGTTTGCTTCTTTTTATAAGTGTATATTTTTTGTTATTAAAAGTAAATTATTTAAATTATATTTGTCTTCCTCATAATTTATTTTTAATTTATAATTCTATAAAAATAAACTAATAAATAATTAAAATGAATATTTAAAATTATTATGAATACAAATAAAATAGATATTTATTATATATTATTCAGGATATACTAGTTTAATGGTTTAAGTATTTAGGTGTTTTGGGGTTTAGTGATTTAAGTGTTTCGGACATTAGTGATTTATAGTTTTTATTTAAAGAATGAAAAAATAAAAAATTAAATTCTTTGATTTTTTTTTAATTTTTGAAGGTTATAACCTTTGAAAATATAATAATTTTTAATTTTTTTTAAATGTTAATATAATATTTAGTTATAATATTCTTAATAATTATATATAATGTAAACTCAATATAAATAATTTTATTAATAGATATTATAATTATGATCAATAAAAAAATAATAAACTATTATTAATAAGAATGATATAAATTAAAATATAATTGAAAAAACTAAAATTATTCAAAATCTAAATAAAATATATTACAAAATAATAAATTAATGTTTATAAAATTTTGCCTCTTTTTATGAGCATATATATTTTTTTTTGATAAAAATTAAATTATTTAAAGTAGATTAGTCTCACTAATAATTTAATTTTAATTAATATTTCTATAAAAATAAACTTATAAATAATTAAAATAAAAATTTAAAATTATACTTAATAAAAATTAAAATGAGATTTATGATTTATTATTAAAGTATAGCAATTTAATAGTATAAGTATTTAGAAGTTTTCTCATTTAGGAGTTTAGCTATTTATGTTTTTAGGCATTTAGAGGTTTATAGGTTTTATTTAAATAATAAATTAACAAAAAAAATTTGTAATTTTTTGTCATTTTCATAGGTTACCTTTGAAAATATAATAATATTTAAATTTTTTGAAATGTGAATACAATACTTAGTTATAATAATTTTAATAATTATATATCATATAAATTCAATATAAACAATTTTATTGATAGATATTATAATAATGATCAAAAATTAAATTAAAAAACTATTAATATTAAGATTTATATTAATTAAAAAATATATACAAAACTCAAATTGATTCAAAATTAAAGTAACAAATATTACTGGATAATAATTTTTAATTTTTAAATTTTCACTTCTTTTATAAGCGTATATTTTTTCTTTGATAAAAAATAAATTATTTAAATTATATTTGTCACGCTCATAATTTATTTTGTAATAAATATTTATATAAAAATAAACTTAGAAATAATAAAAATGAATATTTAAAATTATAATAAATTGAAATAAAAATTAGATTTCTTAAATATTAAATACCATATAGTTGTTTAATGGTTTATGTATTTAGGCATTACGGGACTTAGGAGTTTACTGATTTAACTGTGTATGCATTGAGTGGTTTATAGATTTTATTTAAAAATTAAAATAACAAAATATTTATTTTTATTATTTTTTGATATTTTCAAAGGCTATAACCTTTGAAAATATAATAATTTTTAAATTTTTTTCAAAATTGAATTCAATATTTAGTTATAATAATAATTATATTTATATATCATATAAATTCAATATAAACAATTTAATTGATAAATATTCTAATAAAGATCAAAAAATAAATTAATAATTTATTATAAATAAGATAGATATCAATAAAAATATAATGAAAAATCCTAAGGTGATTCAGAATTTATCAAAATATATTACTATATAATAATTTGTTGTTTTGAAATTTTTTTTTCTTTTAAAAAGTTTATCCATAATTTTTTGATGAAAAATAATGTATATAAATTATATTTGTATCACTCATAATTTATTTTTTAATTAATATTTATATAAAAATAAACAAATAAATAATTAAAATGAATATTTACAATTATAATGAAAAAAAATAATATTGAGATTTAATCTTTATATTTTGGGTATACCAGTTTAAAAGGATTATCTATTTAGGGTTTTCGAATTTACGGAGTTATTGACTTAAATGTTTAGGAATTTAGTAGGTTATATGATTTATTTAAATAATGAAATATCAAAAAAATTGTTTTTATATTTTCTCACATTTTCAAAGGTTATAACCTTTGAAAATATAATAATTTTAAATTTTTTTTAAAATGTGAATACTATATTTAGTAATAAGAATCATTAAAATTATATTTAATATAAACTAAATACAAACAAATTTATTGATAAATATGATATCAATTATCAAAAAATTAATTAATATGCTATTATTAATATGATAGATATAAATTAAAATATAATAGAAAAACCTAAAATTATTCAAAATCAAAATAAAATTTATTACCAAATAATAATTTTTGTTTTTTTGTTTTTGCTTCTTTTTATATGCTTATATTTTTTTTTGATGAAAAATAAATTATTTAAATTATATTTAAGGTTTACGAGTTTAATGTTTTATGTATTTCGTGGCTTTTGTGTTTATGTGTTTATAGATTTAAGTGTTTAGGCATTTAGTGGTCTATAAGTTTTATTTAAACAATGATATAACAAAAAATTTATTTTTATTTTTTTTCTAATTTTTGAAGGTTTTAACCTTCGAAAATATAAAAATTTTTAAATTTTTTTTAAATGTAAATATAATATTTAGTTATAATAATCTTATTAAATATAAGTCATTTAAATTTAATATAAATAATCACATTGCTAGATATTATAATAATGATCAATAAATAAATTAATAAACTATTATTAATAAGATAAATATTATTTAAAATATATTTGCAAAATCTAAATTTATTCAAAATCAAAGTATATATTACTAAATAATATTTTTTTAATATTTTGCTTTTTTTATAAGTTTATATTTTTGTTATTAAAAATAAATTATTTAAATTATATTTGTATTCCTCATAATTTATTTTGTAATTTATAATTCTATAAAAATAAAATAATAAATAATTAAAATAAATATTTAAAATTATAATAAATACAAATAAAATTGAGATTTATTATTTAATATTCAGGATATGCAGGTTTAATGGTTTAAGTAATTAGGTATTTTGGGGTTTAGTCATTTATGTGTATATGCCTTTGGTGATTTTATCTAATTTTTCAAGGTCATAACATTTGAAAATATAATAATTTTTAATTTTTTTTAAATGTGAATATAATATTTAGTTATAATAATCTTGATAATTATATATAATGTAAAATCAATAAAAATAATTTTATTAATAGATATTATAATAATGATCAATAAATAAATTAATAAACTATTATTAATTAGAATGATATAAATTAAAATATAATTGCAAAATCTAAAATTATGCAAAATTAAATTAAATTAAATTACTAAATAATAATATTTTGTTTTAAAAATTTTGCAACTTTTTATAATCTAATATTTTTTTGATGAAAATTAAATTATTTAAATTATATCTGTCTCACTAATATTTTAATTTGTAATTAATATTTCAATATAAATAAACTGTTAAATAATTAAAACGAATATTTAAAATTATAATGAATACTAATAAAAATGAGATTTATTATTTATTATTTAGACTATACTAATTTAAAGGCGTATGTATTTATGGGCTTTGGGGTTTAGGTGTTTAGTCATTAAGAATTTAGGTATTTTCTGGTTTATAGATTTTAATTAAAAAATCTAATAATAAAAAAATTATTTTTTTATTTTTTGTTATTTTCAATAGTTATAACCTTTTAAGACTTAATAATTTTTAATTTTTTTTAAAATGTGAAATTACTATTTTGTTATAATAATCTAAATAATTATATATTATGTAAATTCAATATAAATAATTTTTTTTATAGATATTATAATGACGATAATAAAATAAATTAATAAACTATTATTAATAAGATAGATATTAAAAAATTTATTTGCAAAACCTAAAATGATTCAAAATCAATGTAAAATATATTAATAAGATAGATATTAAATAAAACTATTATTAATAAGATAAAATATACAGGTTTAAAAGATTATATATTTAGGAGTTTTGGGATTTAAGAATTTAGTGATTTAAGTGTTTAGGCATTTAGTAGTTTATAGGTTTTATTTAAAAAATAAAATAACAAAAAAATTTTATTGTTATTTGTTCTCATTTTTGAATGATATAACCTTTAAACATTAACAATTTTAAAATTTTTCTTAAATGTGAATACTATATTTAATTATGATAATCTTAATAATTATATATTATGTAAATTCAATATAAACAATTACATTGATATATATTATAATAATGATCATACAAAAGATTAATAAACAATTATTAATAATATAAATATTGTTTAAAATATATTTACAAAACCTAAAACGATTCAAAATCAAAGTGAAATATTTTACTAAATATTATTTTTAAATTTTTAAATTTTATTATCCATTTATAAGCTTATATATTTTATGATGAAAAATAAATTATTTAAATAATATTTGTCTCACTATTAATTTATTTTTTAATTTATATTTCTATAAAAATAAACTAATAAATAATTAAAATGTATATATAAAATTATAATGAATACTAATAAAAATGAGATTTATGATTTGTTATTTAGGGTATACCTATTTAATGGTTTAAGTTTATTGTTGTTTTGGGGTTAATGAGTTTATTGATTTAAATGTTTACACATTTAGGTTTTATTTATTGATTTATAGGTTTTATTTAATCAATGTAATAACAAAAAATTTATTTTTATGAATTTTGGTGATTTTCAAAGGTTATAACATTTGAAAATATAATAATTTTTTAATAGTTCTAAAATATGAATACAATACTTAGTTATAATAATCTTAATAATTATATTTGTTGTAAATTCAATATAAAAAATTTTATTAATATATATTATTTTGATGATCAAAAATAAATTAATAAACTATTATTAATAAGATAGATATTAATTAAAATATATTTGCAGAACCCAAAATAATTCAAAATCAAAGTAAATTATATTATTAAATAAAATTTTAAATTTTTGAAATTTTGTTTATTTTTATAAGCTCATATTTTTTCATAAAAAATAATTTATTTAAATTATATCTGTCTCACTCATTATTTATTTTGTAATTAATATTTCTATAAAAATAAACTAAAAAATAATTAAAATTAATATTTAAAATTATAATGAATACAATAAAAATGAGATTTATTATTTATTATTTCGGTTATATAGGTTTAATTGTTTAAGTATTTAGGGGGTTTAGGGGTTTAGGAGTCTAGAGATTTAAATGTTTAGGCATTTAGTGGTTTATAAGTTTTATTTAAAAAATAAAATAATAAAATTTTTTTTATTTGTTCTCATTTTTGAAGGATATAACCTTTGAAACTATAATAATTTATAAATTTTTTTTAAATGTGATTACTATATTTAGTTATGATAATCTTAATAATTATATATCATATAAATTCAATATAAACAATTATATTGATATATATTATAATAATGATCATACAAAAGATTAATAAATAATTATTAATAATATAAATATTATTTAAAATATATTTACAAAACCTAAAATGATTCAAAATAAAGTGAAATATTTTACTAAATATTAATTTTAAATTTTTAAATTTTTTTATCCATTTATAAGCTTATATATTTTTTGATTAAAAATAAATTATTTAAATTAAATTTGTCTCACTATTAATTTATTTTTTAATTTTATTTCTATAAAAATAAACTGATAAATAATTAAAATGTATATAAAATTATAATGAATACTAATAAAAATGAGATTGATGATTTATTATTTAGGGTATACCTATTTAATGGTTTAAATTTATTGTGGTTTTGGGGTTAATGAGTTTATTGATTTATATATTTACACATTTAGGTTTTATTTATTGATTTATAGGTTTTATTTAATCAATGTAATAACAAAAAAATTATTTTTATGAATTTTCGTGATTTTCAAAGGTTATAACATTTGAAAATATAATAATTTTTTAATAGTTCTAAAATATGAATACAATACTTAGTTATAATAATCTTAATAATTATATTTAATGTAAGTCAATATAAAAAATTTTATTAATATATATTATTTTGATGATCAAAAAATAAATTAATTAACTATTATTAATAAGACAGATATTAATTAAAATATATTTGCAGAACCCAAAATAATTCAAAATCAAAGTAAATTATATTACTAAATAAAATTTTAAATTTTTGAAATTTTGTTTATTTTTATAAGCTTATATATTTTTTCATAAAAAATAATTTATTTAAATTATATATGTCTCACTCATTATTTAATTTGTAATTAATATTTCTATAAAAATAAACTAAAAAATAATTAAAATGAATATTTAAAATTATAATGAATACAAATAAAAATGAGATTTATTATTTATTATTTAGGTTATATCAGTTTAATGGTTTAAGTACATAGGGGATTTTGGTATTTAAAAGTCTAGAGATTTAAATGTTTAGGCATTTAGTGGTTTATAAGTTTTATTTAAATAATAAAATAATAAAAAATTATTTTTGTGATTTTTTTATCATTTTTGAAGGTTATAACCTTTGAAAATATAATAATTTTTAAATTTTTTTCAAATGTAAATTTATATTTAGTTATAATAATCTTAATAATTATAAGACATTTAAATTCAATATAAGTAATTTTATTGTTAGATATTATAAAATTGATCAAAAAATAAATTAATAAACTTTACTTAATAAGATTGATAGCAATTAAAATATAAATACAAAACCTATATATAATGATTCAAAATCAAAGTAAAATATATTACAAAATAATAATTTTTTTGTTTTTAGATTTTTACTAGTTTTTATAAGCTTATATTTTTTTTTGATTAAAAATAAATTATTAAAATTATATTTGTCTCGCTCACTATTTATTTTGTAATTATTATTTCTAATAAAAATAAACTAATAAATAATTAAAATAAATATTTAAAATTATAATGAATACAAATTAAAATGAGATTTATGATTTATTTTATATGGTATACCAGTTTAATGGTTTGATTATTTAGAAGTTTTGTCATTTAGGAATTTAGCAATTTATGTTTTTAGGCATTTAGTGGTTTATAGGTTTTATTTATATAATAAAAATTTAAAAATCTTTTTTTTGATATTTTTGATTTTGAAAGGTTATAATTTTAGAAAATATAATAATTTTTAAAATTTTTTAAAATTTGAATACAATGTATAATTATATTAATATTACTTATTATATATCACATAAATTCAATATAAATAATTGTAATGATAGATATTATAATAATGATCAAAAATTAAATTATTAAACTATTATTAATAATATAAATATTAATTAAAATATATTCAAACAACACAAAATGATTCAAAATAAAATAAAAAGATATTACTAAATAATAATATTTTATTTTTAAAATTTTCAATCTTTTTATAAGCTTATATTTTTTATGATTAAAAATAAATTATATAAATAATATCTGTCTCACTCAAAATTTATTTTTTAATTAATTTTTCTAAAATATTAAAATATAAATAATTAAAATGAATATTTACAAATATAATAAATAGAAATAAAAATGAGATTTATTATTTATTAAGTAGTATACAGTTGGTATAATGTTTATGTATTTAGGGGTTTCGGGTTTTATGAGCAAATAATTAAAGTAAGTAAACATTTAGTGGTCCATAGGTTTTATTTAAAAAAGAAATAACAAAAAATTTTATATTTGTATTCATTCTCATTTTTTAAGATTATAATCTTTGAAAATATAATAATTTTTAAATTTTTTTCAAAAGTGAATACAATATTTATTTATAATAATTATAATAATTATATATCATATAAATTTAATATAAACAATTTTATTGATAGATATTATAATAATTATCAAAAAATAAATAAAAAATCAATTATGAATAAATTGATATTACTTAAAATATAATATCAAAACCTAAAATGATTCAAAATCAAAGCAAAATATATTACTAATAATAATTATTTGTTTTTAAATTTTTATTCTTTTTATAAGCTTATCAATTTTTTGATGAAAAATAATTTTTATAAATTATATTTTTAACTCATAATTTATTTTATAATTAATACATATATAAAAATAAAAATCTAAACAATCAAAATGAATTTTTTAAATTATAATTAAAACAAATAATAATGAAATTTATTAATTATTATTTAGGGTATACCGATTTAAAGGATTATCTATATAGGGGTATCGGGATTTTGTAGTTTAGTGATTTAAGTGTTTAGGCATTTAGTGATTTATAGGTTTTATTTAAACAATGAAATAATAAAAAAATTATTTTTGATATTTTTTCAAATTTTCAAATGTCATAACAATTGAAAATATAATAATTTTAAAATTTTTTAAAAATGTGAATACAATATTTAGTAAAAATAATTATTTTAACTATATATATATTAATTAAATAAAAAATTTTATTGATAATATTATATCAATTATCAAAAATATATTAATAAACTATTATTAATATGATAGATATAAAGTATAATATAATTAAAAAACCTAAATGATTTCAAAATCAAAGTAAAATTTATTATCAAATAAATAATTTTTTTTTTAGTTTTTGCATCATTTTTATAAGCTTATATATTTTTTTGTTGAAAAATATATTATTAAATTATATTTGTCACTCATAATTTATTTTGTAAGTAATATTTCTATAAATTATTTAAATTATATTTAAGGTTTATGGTTTAAAGGTTTAGGTATTTAGGGGCTTCGGGGTTTAGGAGTTTAGATATTTATGTATTTAGGCATTTAATGGTTTATAAGTTTTATTTAAACAATGATATAATAAAAAATTTATTTTTGTTATTTTTTCTTATTTTGAAGGTTATAAACTTTGAAAATATAACAATTTTTAATTTTTTTTATATGTGAATACTGTATTTAGTTATGAAAATCTTATAATTATATATCATGTAAAATCAATATAAACAATTATATTGAAATATATTATATCAATGATCAAAAAATAAATAATAAACTATATTAATAAGATAGATATTATTTTAAATATATTTACAAAACGTAAATTTATTCAAAATCAAAGTAAATATATTACAAATAATAATATCTTGATGTTTTGCTTGTTTTTATCAGTTTATATTTTTTATTATTAAAAGTAAATTATTTAAATTATATTTGTATTCCTTATAATTTATTTTTAATTTATAATCTATAAAATAACTAATAAATAATTAAAATGAATATTTAAAATTATAATGAATACAAATAAATATAGATTTATTATATTATTCAGGATATACTAGTTTAATGGTTTAAGTATTTAGGTGTTTTTGAGGTTAGTGATTTAAGTGTCTAAGACTTTAGTGATTTATAGTTTTTATTTAAAGAATAAAAAAATAAAAAATTAAATTTTTTGATTTTTTTTAATTTTTGAATGGTATCATAACCTTTGAAAATATAATAATTTTTAACTTTTTTTTAAATGTTAATATACTATTTAGTTATAATATTCTTAATAATTTGATATAATGTAATCTCATATAAATAATTTTATTAATAGATATTATAATAATGATCAATAAAAAATTAATATACTATTATAAAAAAGAAGGATATAAATTAAAATATAATTGCAAAGACTAAAATGATTCAAAATCAAACATAAAATATATTACAAAATAATAAATTTTGTTTTTAAAATTTTCCCATCTTTTTATAAGCATATATATTTTTTTGATTAAAAATTAAATTATTCAAAATAGATCTCTCCACTAATAATTTATTGTAATTAATATTTCTATAAAAATAAACTAATAAATAATTAAAATAAAAATTTAAAAATACCTTAATAAAAATTAAAATGATATTTATGATTTAATTATTATGTATACCAATTAATAGTTTAATTATTTAGAAGTTTTTTCGTTTAGGAATTTAGCGATTTATGTTTTTAGGCAATTTGTGGTTTATAGGTTTATTTAAACAATAAAATATCAAAAAAAATGTGGTAATTTTTTGTCAATTTCATAGGTTATAACCTTTGAAAATATAATAATATTTAAAATTTTTTGAAATGTGAATATAATAATTTAGTTATAATAATTTAGTTATAATAAATTTAATAATTATATATCATATAAATTCAATATAAACAATTTTATTGATAGATATTATAATAATGAAAAAAAATAAAATTAATAAACTATTAATAATAAGATATATATTAATTAAAAAATATTTACAAAACCCAATTGATTAAAATTAAAGTAAAAAATATTACTGGATAATAATATTTAATTTTTAAAATTTTACTCTTTTTATAAGCCTATATTTTTTGATTAAAAATAAATTATTAAATTATATTTGTCGCCACTCATAATTTATTTTGTAAAATATATTTCTATAAAATAAACTTATAAATAATTAAAATGAATATATAAAATTATAATAAATTGAATAAAAATTAGATTTCTTAATTATTAAGTAGTATATACAGATTGATGGTATATGTATTTAGGTATTACGGTCCCTTAGAGTTTACTGATTTAACTGTGTATGCATTTAGTGGTTTATAGGTTTTATTTAAAATTAAAATACCAAATATTTATTTTATTATTTTTTTGATATTTTCAAGGTTATAACATTTCAAAAATAATATTTTATAAATTTTTTTAAAATGTGAATTCAATATTTAATTATATAATCATTATATTTATATCATATAAATTCAATATAAACAATATCATTTATAAATATTCTAAAAATGAACAAAATAAATTGATAATCTATTATTAATAAGATAGATATCAATTAAAATATAATAAAAAATTCTAAAGTGATTCAGGAGAAATCAAAATATATTACTATATACTAATTTGTTGTTTTGAATTTTTATTCCTTTTAAAAAGTTTATCAATATTTTTTTGATGAAAATTAATTTATATAAATTATATTTGTCTAACTCATTATTTATTTTTAATTAATATTTATTTAAAAATAAACAAATAAATAATTAAAATCAATATTTATAATTATAATGAAAAAAGATATATTGAGATTTATTCGTTATTATTTTGGGT